>CM050163.1:18401538-18525529 GCA_027410445.1 Discoglossus pictus | reverse complement strand
ATTGATCAGGTGGTGACCCTCCAGACCCAAATCAGCCAGGTCCAACTAGGAGAGTAGAGGGGTGCCTGCTCACCCTTCTCCAGTGCCTGGAGATGTTAGTACAGCCCAGCTAAAGGTGGGGTACAGCACCTTCAAACATGAGTTATGGCAAAGGGCCCCAGTAATACCAATGCAAAAGGGGGACACCAGTTTTATCACCCTCAGTCACTCATACTATAGTGGCTCACTCTAGTCCTACCATCCTCAATGCAGACAACCATCTACTCATGTGGGACATTTTTTAACCTCTCAAACAACAGGAGTGGTGTGTTCTCACCATGTGACCAGGAGCATGAGGGTGGAAAACTATGGGTGTCACCAGCCCAGGTACATGAAAATATAATATAATGCCCCAACTTGCCTATTAGGTCAGAGGTTACAGCTGCAAAACCTGTCTACTACTTGGGGGAGTGGGATCTTATTATCAAGAAACCATGACCAACCAAGACCAGACCTGAGGAGGAGGGCCTGTACACAGTCATCCACACAATGCAACATGGCCCTGGGGACAATATCCCAACATTTTAAGTCAGTAATGACCCAAAGAAAGGAGGCCTGTGTTTGTCTGCCTTCCTTTCTCAGCCTTTCTGCAGGGTCTCCAAATGCCCCTCTTCAGGTTCATCATCATTATTTTTATCATCATCATCAACTTCACTATGGGACAGCAACTTCTCGGGCTGTTTCTCTTCCCACTTTTCATTTCTAGTTACCTCATTGTGCTTGGTTTGTGAGGATAGATAACCTGGCTCTTTCTGTTCCCCAATAGCCTGGATGTCAGTTCTCAGAAAAGTTTCAAGTTTCAAGTTTCAAAAATCAGTTTCATTTAAACATCCTGCTTCTGTTGTGGTACATTATCCTTCATACACTCTACAAGCATGACCTCTCATGAGGCTGCTTCTCTTTTAACAGCTTCTCTTGATCTTTTTCTGCTTTTTCTTCTTGCTTTGCATCCAACGCTTCCACCTTTTCAATTTTATTTGCTTCCTTCAGCTGCAGCTTTTCCTCCTTAACTTGTTGCATATCCAGCTCACTCTTCCCCTCTACTTTCTTCCTCCTCTTGTCTCCTGTACAAGCTTCTGTTCGATGCTTCACATATGATCTTTCTTCAGGCATCACTCACCCATCCTTTGTGGTTGTAGAGTATGTAACAGCAGCTCCTTTTTTAACATAGCTGCATCACTCTGCTTCAGGTAAGGAAGAAAGATTAAATTACGTTGATTGTGTCCCAACAATTGTTTTGCAGACGATCAATAACAGACCCACCGATGTAGACCATTGTGTGATCGGTCTTCAGTGCTTAAGTAGAGAATTCAAAGATACTTTTGGTGTTATTTAGTTTTGTGCTGTTTTGACTTTAAAATGTAAAACCACCCTCGAATAAAGTGATATAGTCATCCTGCAACATGTACTGCAATAGAATGGAGTAATCCTGGAAACCTTTTTGGTGCCAAGAAGCCATTCTTCAGCTGATGGCTTGTGGAAACCCCATTGGTTGTCACTAGTGATGTCCCGAACAGTTCGCCGGAGAACTATTTGCGGCGATTTTCGCATGTTCACGTTTGCAACGAACGGCGAACATACAGTATGCGCTTTTCGGTCCGCCCCCTATTCTTTATCATTGAGGAAACTTTGACTTTGCACCTTACAGTCAGCAGACACATTCCAGCCAATCAGCAGCATACACTCCCTTCCAGAGCCTTGCATCTGTATGACAGCCTCCATTTTAGAATCATTCTGTGGCTGCATTCGTTGAGAGAGGAGATATATTCTACCTGCTGTTGATTTAATATGGAAATAGATAGCCAGGCTGTGTATTTAGCTTTAACTACACACCTGAAGGACTCCTTTGATATCTGCTGCAAGGACAGCAACTCAAAAAGGCCTTTTTTATTTTATCTTATTACTTTTTTCTGTGTAATCTAATTTCATATGCCAGCCTACTAGCATGTGTGTGAGGCCTATTGCATCTAGTCTGCCAACTTTTGCCAGTGCACAGTGACACTCATATCTAGTGCCACCGTAGTGTGCAGTGAAATAAAACAACCCTTTTTTTACTGTAATCGATTGAATATCAGTTGCCTGTCTACAGGCGTGTGTGTGAGGCCTATTGCATCTAGTCTGCCAACTTTTGCCAGTGCACAGTGACACTCATATCTAGTGCAACCGTAGTGTGCAGTGAAATAAAAACAACCCTTTTTTTACTGTAATCGATTGAATATCAGTTGCCTGCCTAACAGCGTGTGTGTGAGGCCTATTGCATCTAGTCTGCCAACTTTTGCCAGTGCACAGTGATAATCATATCTAGTGCAACCGTAGTGTGCAGTGAAATAAAACAAAACTTTTTTTACTGTAATCGATTGAATATCAGTTGCCTGCCTACAGGCGTGTGTGTGAGGCCTATTGCATCTAGTCTGCCAACTTTTGCCAGTGCACAGTGACACTCATATCTAGTGCAACCGTAGAGTGCAGTGAAATAAAACAACCCTTTTTTTACTGTAATCGATTGAATATCAGTTGCCTGCCTACAGGCGTGTGTGTCAGGCCTATTGCATCTAGTCTGCCAACTTTTGCCAGTGCGCAGTGACACTCATATCTAGTGCAACCGTAGTGTGCAGTGAAATAAAACAACCCTTTTTTTACTGTAATCGATTGAATATCAGTTGCCTGCCTACAGGCGTGTGTGTTTGGCCTATTGCATCTAGTCTGCCAACTTTTGCCAGTGCACATTGACACTCATATCTAGTGCAACCGTAGTGTGCAGTGAAATAAAACAACCTTTTTTTTACTGTAATCGATTGAATATCAGTTGCCTGCCTACAGGCGTGTGTGTGAGCGCTATTGCATCTAGTCTGCCGACTTTTGCCAGAGCGCAGTGACACTCATATCTGGTGTCACAGTAGCTTGCACGCATAGTACCACTAATCGTAAAAAAAATGACAGAGGCAGGCCACCCCGCAGGGGCCGTCGTACCGTGGTGCTGTGATTCCCTTTGGACCTAGAATAATGCCCAGTTTTCAGAGGCAGCGTAACCTGAACTTAAACAGTTCTGAGGACATGGTTGACTGGCTAACACAGGACACCCAATCTTCTAAATCTTCCGCTTGGAACCTAGATGCACCATCCTCCTCCAGCTTAGCTTCGGGCACCTCTCCAGTTACCACTCGCCCACCTGCCGCCACCACCAACACTAGCACCACAGCCGCTTCACTTGATCCATCAGTAGAGTTATTTACACATCCGTTGGAAGAAATGAGTGATGCACAAACGTTAGTGCCAGAGGATTTAGATAACAGGGATATGTCCTAGTCAGGCAGCATTACACACATGGACGTACGGTCTGATGATGTTGTACCCGGTGCTGCTTCCTTTGTTGAGTTGTCAGATACAAGTGAAGCGGTTGATGATGACGATGCGTCCGTGGATGTCACGTGGGTGCCCGCTATAAGAGAAGAAGAACAGGAGGAAAGTTCAGATGGGGAGACAGAGAGGAGGAGGAGATGAGTTGGAAGCAGCGGGAGGTCGTCGAAAGTAGCTAGTGGCACAGTCAGACAGCATGCATCGGCACCCGGGGTCAGCCAGACAGCACGCCAGTCAACTCATGCTTTTGCCACCACCAGAATGCCGTCATTGCAGAGCTCAGCAGTGTGGCAATTTTTTCGTGTGTCTGCCTGTGACAACAGCTATGCCATTTGCAACCTGTGTGAAAAGAAACTGAGTCGTGGGAAGTCCAAAACCCACATGATGTCATATCACAAACGCCTATGGGATCAACACATCAGTACAAGCAGCACACAAAGTCAAAGCCACCATCCTCCTCCTGGTCCAGCATCTTCAGCCACGTCAACCACTGCTGCCCTGCTTGCCCCCTGTCAACCATCCGCCACTCCCTGTCTCGCCCTGAGCAGTCCCTGCTCATCTGCCCACAGTCAGGTGTCTGTCAAGGACATGTTTGAGCGTAAGAAGCCAATGTCACAAAGTCAACCCCTTGCCCGGCAACTGACAGCTGGCTTGTCTGAACTCTTAGCCCGCCAGCTTTTATCATACAAGCTGGTGGAGTCTGAGGCGTTCAAAAAATTTGTAGCTATTGGGACACCGCAGTGGAAGGTACCCGGCCAAAATTTCTTTGCACAAAAGGCAATCCCCAACCTGTACTCAATTGTGCAAAAGGAAGTAATGGCATCTCTGGCACACAGTGTTGGGGCAAGGGTCCATCTGACCATGGATACCTGGTCTGCAAAGCATGGTCAGGGCAGGTATATCACCTACACTGCGCATTGGGTAAACCTGGTGACGGCTGCCAAGCATGGAATACGTGGCTCTGCAGAGGAGTTGGTGACACCGCCACGACTTGCAGGCAGGCCTGCTGCCACCTCCTCTACTCCTCCTACTCCATCCTCTGACATAGCCTCCTCGGCTGAGTCCTCTTCTGCTGCTGCTATGTCTTGCTCCACATCAACGGGCCCCCCCCCCCCCCCAGCTCCACAGGTACTATTCCACATCCCGCATACGGCAGTGTCATGCCGTCTTGGGGTTGACTTCCCTTAAAGCAGAGAGTCACACCGGACCAGCACTCCTGTCCGCCCTGAACGCACAGGTGGATCAGTGGCTGACTCCGCACCAACTGGAGATCAGCAAAGTGGTTTGTGACAACGGAAGAAATTTGTTGGTTGCATTGAATTTGGGCAAGTTGACACATGTCCCGTGCATGGCACATGTCTGTAATCTGATTGTACTTCGCTTTGTGCATAAGCACCCAGGCTTACAGGACGTCCTGAAGCAGGCCAGGAAGGTGTGTGGCCATTTCAGGTGTTCCTACACGGCCATGGCTCACTTTACAGATATCCAGCGGCGAAACAACATGCCAGCGAGGCGCTTGATTTTAGATAGCCCGACACGTTGGAATTCAACACTTCTAATGTTTGACCGCCTGCTCCAACAAGAAAAGGCCGTTAACGAGTATTTGTATGACCGGGGTGCTAGGACAGCTTCTGCGGAGCTGGGGATTTTTTTGCCACGTTACTGGACGCTCATGCGCAATGCTTGTAGGCTTATGCGTCCTTTTGATGAGGTGACAAACCTGGTCAGTCGCACCCAGGGCACCATCAGCGACATCATACAATTTGTTTTCTTCCTGGAGCGTGCCCTGCGAAGAGTGCTGGATCAGGCCGTAGATGAGCGTGAAGAGAAAGAGGAAGAGTCGTGGTCACCATCACCGCCAGAAACAGCCTTATTAGCATCGCTTGCTGGACCTGCGGCAACGACGGAAGAGGATTGTGAGGAAGAGGAGTCAGAAGAGGAATGTGGCTTTGAGGAGGAGGAGGAAGACCAACCACAACAGGCATCCCAGGGTGCTCGTTGTCACCTATCTGGTACCAGTGGTGTTGTACGTGGCTGGGGGGAAGAACATACCTTCAGTGAGATCACTGAGGACGAGGAACGGGACATGACTAGCTCATCATCCAACCTTGTGCAAATGGGGTCTTTCATGCTGTCGTGCCTGTTGAGGGACCCTCGTATAAAAAGGATGAAGGAGAACGACCTGTACTGGGTCCCCTTGCTACTAGACCCTTGGTATAAGCAGAAAGTGCCTGAAATGTTAACGAATTACCACAAGTCGGAAAGGATGCAGCACTACCAAAATAAATTAAAAAGTATGTTTTACGCAGCGTTTAAGGGTGATGTCACAGCACAAAGGCAATCTAACAGCTGAAGAGGTGAACATAATCCTCCTCCCCCCATGACCACGCTGGCAAGGAGAGGACGCTTTACAGACGTGTTGTTGATGGAGGACATGCAGAGCTTTTTAAGTCCTATGCATCACCACGGCCCTTCGGGGTCCACCCTCAGAGAACGATTTGACCCTCAGGTAACAGACTACCTCGCCATAACTACAGATATCAACACTATGAGGAGCGATGAACCCCTTGACTACTGGGTGTGCACGCTTGCCCTGTGGCCTGAGCTATCCCAATTTGCCATAGAACTTCTGTCCTGCTCCGCTTCAAGTGTCCTGTCAGAAAGGACCTTCAGTGCAGCAGGAGGTTTTGTCACTGATAAGAGAAGTCGCCTAGGTCAAAAAAGTCTAGATTACCTCACCTTTATTAAGATGAATGAGGGATGGATCCCGAAGGGACTGACAGTGGGCGATACATTTGATTAAAAAAGGCTTGATAGATGAGCTGCCTTGAGCTAATAATGGTCCACTAACTAACATCAATGTTTCTGTTCGCTGCAACAATACCTAATTTTTGCATTTAAATTCTTTTATTGTCAGAAGGCGTACAGCATATAATGAAAAATAAAGCAATTTTGAACAGTCTTGCATAACAGTTGTGCAAAAATACATATTTACAATAAAGACATTTTGTGAAAGTTAGCTGGTTATTCCTTCTTATTTTTACTTTTTAGGTTAATAATTTTTCTTATTTTTTACTGTGATTGCAATTTAAGAGATACCTAAAACATGGTAAAACAGACAATAGTAAAGGGTATATCTGCAGGGAACACCAAAGTCCTATTAGCTATCATCCCTCCAGCAGTATTAGCTTATTATTTACAATATCTAACCTGGGCAATCACCCTTGGGTTATTTTAGGGCAGGCTTCAGTGAGCGACCTCTCCTTTCCTGGGATGATTTTGCCGCCGGTTGCTTCTGAATGGTCTCCAGGGCTCCCCCACTCCGGTCCTTCCCCCAGTGTCGCTTCAACCAGTAACATATTCCAAAATAGAGTCTTAGGTGTTCTTTAGTACACTGGACATAGACTTATAGGATCCAGAATTACTTGAAACACACATTTGATATTATTATTTACTCTATTCCATTTAGAGATTTGTCCTTATTCTTTTCTTAAGTAACCAGTAACAAATGTTTTATATTCGTAAAGCGACCCAATGATCCCCCTTGATAGAGGTTTATCTTTACAAATTTTGGAGAACCAATTTAAGACCGGTGTCCCCTGTTTCTGGGTCAGGGAGTGTGTGAAATGCCTCAGCCTACAGTAATTGTAATGTTCTGTTAGCGGTAGCTCATGCTTGTCCCTCAGTTCATCATAGGTGAGCATCTGGCCCCTTACTAACCAGTCTCCCAGTCTATCTAGTTTCCTTGACCTCCACCAGTGTTGTGATGTTGTGCTCATGTGTTTCAGGGCCTGAGGGTGGTCAAGAATTGGGGTCATTTGGGTGGATCCAGGGAAGAAAACCTGTGTGTTTCTTGGCCCATTTCCAGTATGATAGTGAGTGTCTGATTAGGGGGTTTGGCGAGTTTTTAAGGCTCTGAGGCAATTCTGATAGCCAAGCCACCGTGTCCCATGTTAATGGCCTTAAAGTGTGGTTCTCTAAATACACATATGCCGGTTGTTGACATATAGAATGTGCTATTGGTAAGAAAGATAGGTAACGGAACAGGTATTAAACTGATAGGAATGAGTAGTACAACTTAATACACCACTCCTATCTGGTGGCACCTTAGATTGCACGTGCAGTGCCCCAAATTAGAAGTAGGAGGTCCGACAAAGCATCTTTTTCCATCTCCCTGTTCCAAAAATCCATGCCATATACACGTCCCCTGATAGGTGACATAACAGGTATTAAACTGATAGGAATGAGTAGTACAACTTAATACACCACTCCTATCTGGTGGCACCTTAGATTGCACGTGCAGTGCCCCAAATTCGAAGTAGGAGGTCCGACCAAGCATCTTTTTCCATCTCCCTGTTCCAAAAATCCATGCCATATACACGTCCCCTGATAGGTAACGTAAACAGGTATTAAACTGATAGGAATAAGTAGTACAACTTAATACACCACTCCTATCTGGTGGGACCTTAGATTGCACGTGCAGTGCCCCAAATTAGAAGTAGGAGGTCCGACCAAGCATCTTTTTCCATCTCCCTGTTTCAAAAATCCATGCCATATACACGTCCCCTAATAGTGGACTTAACCGGGATTAAACCGATAGGAATAGTACTACTTAACAGTACACACCTTATAATAACGCAGACAGAGGCAACGCAGAGAGAGGAGTCTGAAGAAGAGGAGTCAGAGGAGGAAGTTTGCTTTGAGGAGGTGGAAGACCAAACAAAGCAGGCGTCCCAGGGGGTTTGTTGTCACCTTTCGAGGGACCCTTGGTGGCTGGGTGGAGGAAAAGACCTTCAATGACATCAGTGAGGACAAGGAACATGACATGGCTAGCTTTGTATCCAACCTTGTGCAAATGGGGAGTTTGCGGTTGTGCAAAGGGACTGTTTGCGGTTGTTTGCGGTGCATTAAACGGGGAGATTGGTCTGTTACTGTGAAGCGTGTGTAACGCTTACACTACCTGATCGATACAACATCATACCTGATGTTTTAAAGGATGTTATTCCAAACTATTTAGGAATGTTAGGTGATTTATGCCCTTTATGGCTTAAAACCAGACTCTGCATCAACTATGTAATTTTCCGTGGGAGTTTTGCCATGGATCCCCCTCCGGCATGCCACAGTCCAGGTGTTAGTCCCCTTGAAACAACTTTCCCATCACTATTGTGGCCAGAAAGAGTCCTGTGGGTTTTGAAATTCGCCTGCCCGTTGAAGTCTATGGCGGTTCGTCGATGTTCGTCCGTTCGCAAACATTTGATGAAATTTGCGTCCGCGGTTCGCGAACCGAAAATTTGATGTTCGCGACATTACTAGTTGTCACAATAAAACAGAGCATTGAAATATCAGCATCCAAGTAAGAATATCATTCTACCACCTATGACTTAACCAGAAAATATTGTTATTGAACATGGTACAGCCTAATAATAACTAAAAAAATTAACATAAAGGAATGAAACAGTGTTGACATTGAACACAATGTAACAGAATCATTGATGGAGTGTACGTGGGAGAGAGACTGAGCCGAGCCCTGTGTCCACTAATCGAAGAAAGGGTTAACACAGCAGTCTAATCAAGCAGGCCCAGCTGGGTTCCACCTTTAAAGGTCTGATTAGCACCCAGCTGAGTGAGAGAGCTCAGTCTGAGCAGGACAGAGGAGGCCAGAGCCTACTGTGGAAATCCCCTGCTACAAGGGAGACTTGATATCCTGTAAGCTTTTGTTTGGACTTTTGTTTTGTGTGAACTTTATCTTGCATAGTTAATGAACTACAGCCAAGAGTAAAGTCAGTGCTTCTATTAGAAGCTAGGATTTTGTTTTGCACCATTTATGTTGTTTTGCTACACTCAAATAAATACTGCTGATATTTTAAAAATGGCTCCTGATTACTCCATTGTGGTGCCGGATAAAAGGGCACGAACCCTGAATGTGACAGCAGCGTTATCACAACAATTACTAAGTAACATAATTAAGTTAATTAGATTAGTAGGACAAGTTAATTTAATTACTCATAATTTTGCTGTTGAATAACATGTGATTAATTAGTAAGCTAATATGAAGCATTGTGAGAGCTCCACAAAGGAAATGCCTTTGTAATCAATAATTTGATTGCAACTCTATAGACCAGGTCACACATTATACCTTGAATTACCCAAAACAATATTTATAAAACAATACATACAAATATCAGGCATTTTTAAATGTATATAATCACTATATCAAGCTGTGTAGACAATAATATAATCCACCCAGTATTACAGTGCAGTTAAACAACCACCTGGGTAGTACAGTGAATATTCCCAGAGCTGAACATGGAACCATCAGTAAAATGTATCCCATAGCCCTGATTGGCTCACTGAGGTTGATGAAAAAGAATGCACCACACATCATTATTATCATCTACATTTTAAATATATATTTCTAGGTTAAACAAAAGCTATTTAAATATACGTGTGCTGATAAAGTCAATCAATTTTGAAAAAAAATCAAACTAGCATTAATTTTCAACAAATTTAATTAAAATACACATTTTATTTTTATTATTTTTTTCCTTTATTTATAACACATCAACATATTCCATACAGCTATACATGGGTTAAGGACAATGCAAAAACAATATTAACAATGCAAATTACGAGATACACACATTGACATAATTCCTTTTTCTACAATGTGATAAACTCTAAACCCACAGCACATACATCCTTTCCTGTTTTGGGAACTAACTTACAGCCTGCCCGACAATCCTATATGAGGATAATGACATTAAAATGTGGGGATACAATTTGAGATTTCACAATATTCTACAGTCCCACACAAATGTGGAACTGTGTGATGAAAGTCCTGATGGGGAGAAGCCTCAAAGAAATACTGTGGTACCTCCTTCTCTTTCTTTCCCTAGTCCAATCTTTCCCAAGAGAAACAAGATGGACATGACACCCTTGGGCTTTGTTTTTTCCAGCCTCGGGCTACCTCTGTGATAACCGTGTTTCCCCTGTTTGGTCTGTCTAGGGTCTGAACACCCTCATCCGCAGTAAATTCCTCTTCTGTCTCTGTGTTTTATATATTGTGTGGCTAACCACTTTTTATACTGATTATATCCATACATGCCTGATATTGGTATACATTTTCTAAATGTGGTTTTGTAATTATTTTACTGTGATTCAATTATTTTTTGCAAGGAAAGGTCTAACAAAATAGAGGACATTGAGCATTCAAGACCTCCTACTGAGTGATTAGGTCATCTGAACTTGCTATCTTAATTGTGTTACCTTATGTTATTCTGTACACAATTACATTGCCTGGTCCTGTTTGTTCTTCGTTATATGTTGGTCCTTGTGTATTTCAATAAATTGCTTTACTCCTTTTGAAAGTATACAATCATGTCAGTTGTATTTTAGAGGGTTACAAATAGTTTTTTTTATCACTTGCTCCACCTCTGCTACCAAGCAATCCTGCATATACATTCTAGAACTGCATTCCTACTCTCCACAAAACCAGAAGCAAGTCTCCTTCTAAGACAATCCCAATATGCTATATTTATGGAGGGGAAAATTTCCTTAATCACTTTGTACCCCATTCCAGCCCATGAGATAAAATAGCAGATATAATTTATGAATGATAGCACTGTATAGTTGTGTACTGTAATTTGTGTGAATTTATTGTTCTGTTCTGGAAAGCTACCTTGCAGTGGTGAAAGAGCTTTTGTACCTCAATGAAGCTGTGGCTATACCATGTAGGGTCACCCAAGATGGGCAGATCATAGCAGAGAGTTCAGACAAATCGTGGTCCACTGGAGAAGGAACTGACATTCACTCTAGTATCTTTGCCATGAAAACCTTATGGATAAGCAGAACCAGACACAAGATGTGTCTAGCATGCTGTGGCCCATAGGGTCATGGAGAATCGGACATGACTGAACGGCTAAACAAACAGACAAATGAAATCAATAAAAATAATCTAATATAAAACAAACAAACAAACACCTAATTAGTTTATACTCAACTTTATTAAGGAGTTGCCTCATATAGAACTTGGACATTCTAATAAGTAGTTTTAAAGGGATGCTGATAAATTTAAATGTATGAACATATCAAAATCTATTGGGTAAGATAATTGACTTTAAATGTAACCTGGGAAACGCCAAATAAATTGCTTCAGAGTGAATAAAGTTTTAATGGGCAAAATATTTTTTTTTAACTTGATGGTATTTCTCATCTTAATAATGTTCTTAATATTAATACATATATATATATATATATATATATATATATATATTTTTATTTTTATTTTTTTTTTTTTATTCTTTTATTTATTTATTTTTTTATTTTGGTGTAACTGATGTGCTTAAAATGTCTTACTATTATTATACATTGTTTTATGTATCATAAATGTAAAATTAAATCCGGGCACCTTCCATATCCCATTAATAACCTATTTTTAGCAACATCCTGAGATGGATTTATGAATCACGAGTGTTTGTCACTGAATTAAATTACGGGATTTATGAAGCACCTGAGTGTGTTTTATTGTAAAACATCTCAATACAACAGGGACATGTGCAGAGCAGATTCTATTATAGAAACATCTGGTTGTCGCTCCTTTCTCTATCGTGCTCTGTAATTAATACAATAAAAATAAAGCAAACCATTGAGTTCAGCGGTGCCATGAGAATAGCACAATGAAACTGTTTGAAATTGGCTCAGTGTTATTATTATATGTGGTCACAATACTTACAGGCTATTTCAGAATAAAGTCTTTACCTCTAACATCTTACAATGCATTAAAGTTACACTGTAATAATTGTAAAATAGTAAAGATCAATATAAACATTTCATTTGATATAAAAAAATAATATTTTTTTGAGAAAACATACACTAAAATTAGCGTCTTTTACAAAATGCCTTATCAAGTCATGTTGTATACTCTGGCACCAAATATGTAAGATAAATAAGGAGATACTGACTAAAGACAAGGGGAAGAATAACACATTTCATCGTAAATTTACTCACAAATGATCAACTTTTTTAATTATTTTAATAGTTGTTTATACATAAACATTAGGAAAGTTCTCAGACCGATATACAGTGGCCCTTTATCTAATATCCCCAGTGGTCATAATAATCACAGTATAAACCTGAAGAAAGGTAACTTGGCCAAAAGCAGCAATCCATATATGCAAGCATGGAGAGAGTAAAACCTGTAAGCCTCATTCAATTGAGCAATTGTAAGTTACAATAAGGGTGGCTGTAAGTTTTTTTGCTATTCAATTGGCGTCTTCTTGCCACCCGAAAATGGTCTACGGGTTACAGGCTTGAAATCCTTGCAGTGGTTAAAACCGGAACTTACAGCCCATCAAAGCCTTTGATCTTTCATGTCCGCAAGAGTTACGCTCACTAGAATCGATATGCAATTGCTTGCTATTCAATTGCCCTCAAATCCCTAAAGACCCCAGTCTAGCCCGCAAATTGTAAGCCCAAATCTTACAGGTTCCAAATCTGACCCCCAAACGGTTTACAGACTAGTTTGTAACATTGCAAAACACAATAAAAACACACCAATGGACTTTAAAATATGGGCAAATTAATGGAAGGCATTACCATTACTTGCACAACAATTCATAAGTATCAAAAAGTTATTTTTTTTATAAGTTGTAATGACCATGAATATGAAAAGTCATGCTGCAAGATGCTGAAAGCCATTAAAGACCCAGTACCTCATTAAATTGCAACACAAATACATGGACATGGCTGCCATATTAACAATTTCTCACTCACAGTGGCTCTAATGTGGCCCTAAAAATAGACAAAGATCATCACTCATTACATCTACATTGGGAAAACAAATACTGGCCAAATTACACTACCACATGGCATATATCAAGTACCAGGGGAACATTTTACATTTGGTTGTTCAGTCCCTCAGTTGTGCCTGACTCTCGGTGACCCTATGGACTGTAGCACATTTAGCTATGCTTCTGCCTGTGCTTTTCCACAAGCTTTACATGCCAAAGATACTGGAGTGGGTTGCCAGATCATTCTACAGTGGACTGTGATTTGTCTGACCTCTCTGTTATGACCTTCCCACATGGTATAGCTCACAGATTCATTGAGGTAAGCAAGCCTCTTAACCACCATCAGTTATCAATCCAAAAGGGGAACATACACCACACAAATCGACTCTTACCCATCAGGAATGGCAGCAGAAACACATGGAGGTTGTGCAGAGGCACATGGAGCAACAGCCAACTCACCTCCATCACGGATAATCTCTACTACAACCATCCTGGAATGTCCCATGCCATTGTTGGTGGCCATGTGCCAAGATGTTTTGCTATCAATCAATTCACATTATCACCTGTCATATTGCTATCAGGTCTTCGGGAGAATGTTGATATTCCAAATTGTATTACAAATTAGACTTTGCATGTGTATTAGCCCTTTATTTTGATATATGATATATTTTATAATATGATATTGTATGATATTATTATTATTATTATTATTATTATTATTATATGTATTAAGCTATTACATAGTAACTAGGGCTCATTAGTTGATAGACATAGGACTGTCAAACAAATGTGACGTATGTCCCAAAAACCCAACCATTGAAAAGACACTCACACGGTGAGAACATGTATATTTCATACAGAGAGCACAATGAAAAATGGACAAGACTATGCATTAATATCATGGGTGTGGTGTGGGCGGACCCCGGGAGGGCAAGAGGCTTGTTTTTGTGGAAAAAGGGAATACCTAAAAGGGGTAAGGTCATAGTCTAGAATAAGCATGATGCATAGCACCTACCAGTGTAACATATTGTCACTACACCACTGCAAACGGAATCTGATGAAAAAAAAGGACAATCTCTACTATGACCATCCTGGAATGTCCCACGCCATTGCTGGTGGCCATGTGCCAATATTTGTTTGCTATCAATCAATTCACATTATCGCATGTCATATTGCTATCAGGTCTTCAGGGGAATGTTGATACTCCAAATTATATTACAAATTGGACTTTGCATGTGTATTAGCCCTTTATTTTGATATATGATATATGTTATAATATGATATTGTATAATATTATTATTAGAGATGTCGCAAATAGTTCGCCGGCGGACTGTTCCCGGTGAACATAGCATGTTCGCGTTCGCAGCGAACTGCGAACATATGCGATATTCGACCCGCCCCCTATACTTTATCATTGAGCAAACTCACAGTCAGCAGACACATTCCAGCCAATCAGCAGCATACACTCCCTTCCAGAGCCTTCTACCTCATGGACAGCAGCCATTTTGGAATCATAACTAACTTGCAGTCTTACTGAGAGGAGGCTGAGTGTAGGTGATACTGCATCAATAGGGAAAACCATAGCTAGGCTACTGTACACAGTGTGCAATACAGTCCTGAAGGACTCTTTTTATCTCTGCTGCAAGGACACCCCTGTGTCTCTTCCCCCTCTTATCATCATCCTCCCCTCACCTTAGCACCCAACCCTAACACCCCTCACACTTATCCATTACACCATCAACCTAACACCTAACCCTAACACCCTTACACTTATCCCTAAGACCTAACACCCCTCACACTTATTCCTAACATGCCTCACCCTAACACCCCTTACACTTATCCTTAACACCCCTCACCCTAACCCTAACACCCCTCACACTTATCCCTAATACTCCTCACCCTTACCCTAACACCCCTCACACTTATCCCTAACACCTAACCCTAACACCCCTCACACTTATCCCTAACACCCCTCACCCTAACCCTAACACCCCTCACACTTATCCCTAACACCCCTTACCCTAACCCTAACACCCCTCACACTTATCCCTAACACCTAACCCTAACATCCCTCACCATAACACCTAACCCTAACACCCCTTACACTTATCCCTAACACCCCTCACCCTAACACCTAACCCTAACACCCCTCACCCTAACACCCCTCACACTTATCCCTAACACCCCTCACCCTAACCTTAACACCCCTCACACTTATCCCTAACACCCCTTACCCTAACCCTAACACCCCTCACACTTATCCCTAACACCTAACCCTAACATCCCTCACCATAACACCTAACTCTAACACCCCTTACACTTATCCCTAACACCCCTCACCCTAACACCTAACCCTAACACCCCTCACCCTAACCCTAACACCGCTCACACTTATCCCTAACACCCCTTACCCTAACCCTAACACCCCTCACACTTATCCCTAACACCTAACCCTAACATCCCTCACCATAACACCTAACCTTAACACCCCTTACACTTATCCCTAACACCCCTCTTCCCCCCCTTATCATCATCCTCCCCTCACCTTAGCACCCAACCCTAACACCCCTCACACTTATCCATTACACCATCAACCTAACACCTAACCCTAACACCCCTTACACTTATCCCTAAGACCTAACACCCCTCACACTTATTCCTAACATGCCTCACCCTAACACCCCTTACACTTATCCTTAACACCCCTCACCCTAAGCCTAACACCCCTCACACTTATCCCTAACACCCCTTACCCTAACCCTAACACCCCCCACACTTATCCATAACACCCATCAAACTAACCCTAACACCCCTTATACTTATCCCTAACACCCCTCACCCTAACATTCTCACACTTATCCCTAAGACCTAACACCCCTCACACTTATCCCTAACACCCCTCACCCTAACCCTAACACCCCTCACACTTATCCCTAACACCATCACACTTATCCCTAACACCCCTTACGCTAACCCTAACACCCCTTACGCTAACCCTAACACCCCTCACACTTATCCCTAACACCCCTCACACTTATCCCTAACACCCCTCACCCTAACCCTAACACCCCTCACACTTATCCCTAATACTCCTCACCCTTACCCTAACACCCCTCACACTTATCCCTAACACCTAACCCTAACACCCCTCACACTTATCCCTAACACCCCTCACCCTAACCCTAACACCCCTCACACTTATCCCTAACACCCCTTACCCTAACCCTAACACCCCTCACACTTATCCCTAACACCTAACCCTAACATCCCTCACCATAACACCTAACCCTAACACCCCTTACACGTATCCCTAACACCCCTCACCCTAACACCTAACCCTAACACCCCTCACCCTAACACCCCTCACACTTATCCCTAACACCCCTCACCCTTACCTTAACACCCCTCACACTTATCCCTAACACCCCTTACCCTAACACCTAACCCTAACACCCCTCACCCTAACCCTAACACCGCTCACACTTATCCCTAACACCCCTTACCCTAACCCTAACACCCCTCACACTTATCCCTAACACCTAACCCTAACATCCCTCACCATAACACCTAACCCTAACACCCCTTACACTTATCCCTAACACCCCTCACCCTAACACCTATCCCTAACACCCCTTACACTTATCCCTAACACCCCTTACCTTAACCCTAACACCCCTCACACTTATCCATAACACCCATAAACCTGACACCTAACCCTAACATTCTCACACTTATCCCTAAGACCTAACACCCCTCACACTTATCCCTAACACCCCTCACACTTATCCCTAACACCCCTCACCCTAACCCTAACACCCCTCACACTTATCCCTAACACCCCTCACCCTAACACCTAACCCTAATACCGCCTTACACTTATCCCTAACAGCCCTTACCCTAACACCTAACCCTAGCATCCCTTACCCTAACACCCATCACACTTATCCCTTACACCCCTTACCCTAACCCTAACACCCCTCACACTTATCCATAACACCCATCAACCTACCACCTAACCCTAACATTATCACACTTTTCCCTAAGACCTAACACCCCTCACACTTATTCCTAACATGCCTCACCCTAACACTCCTTACACTTATCCCTAACACCCCTTACCCCAAAACCCCTCACACATAGCCCTAACACCCCTAACACCTAACCCCCTCACCCTTATCCCTAACACCTAACCCTAACATCCCTCACCATAACACCTAACCCTATCACCCCTTACACTTATCCCTAACACCCCTCACCCTAACACCTAACCCTAACACCCCTCACCCTAACACTCCTCACACTTATCCCTAACACCCCTTACCCTAATCCTAACACCCCTCACACTTATCCCTAACACCTAACCCTAACATCCCTCACCATAACACCTAACCCTAACACCCCTTACACTTATCCCTAACACCCCTCACCCTAACACCTATCCCTAACACCCCTTACACTTATCCCTAACACCCCTCACCCTAACATCTATCCCTAACACCCCTCACACTTATCCATAACACCCATAAACCTAACACCTTACCCTAACATTCTCACACTTATCCCTAAGACCTAACACCCCTCACACTTATCCCTAACACCCCTCACACTTATCCCTAACACCCCTTACCCTAACCCTAACACCCCTCACACTTATCCATAACACCCATCAACCTAACACCTAACCCTAACATTCTCAAACTTATCCCTAAGACCTAACACCCCTCACACTTATTCCTAACATGCCTCACCCTAACACCCCTTACACTTATCCCTAACACCCCTTACCCTAAAACCCCTCACACTTAGCCCTAACACCCCTAACACCTAACCCCCTCACCCTTATCCCTAACAACCCTTACCCTAACACTGTGTCTCTTCCCCCCTTATCATCAAGGGAGGGGAGAGGATGATGAGGGAGGGGGCAAGAGACACAGTGGAGGGTGATGAGGAAGGGGGGAAAGACACAGGGGAGGATGATGAGGGAGGGGGAAGAGACACAGGGAGGGAGATGTGGAAGGGGGGAAAGAGACACAGGGGAGGATGATGAGGGAGGGGTTAAAGAGATACTGGGGAGGATGATGATGGAGGGGGATGTTAGGTTATTTATGCCCTTTATGGATTAAAACCAGACTCTGCATCAACTATGTAATTTTCCGTGTGAGTCTTGACATGGATCCCTTTTCCGGCATGCCACAGTCCAGGTGTTAGTCCCCTTAAAGCAACTTTTCCATCACTATTGTGGCCAGAAAGAGTCCCTGTGGGTTTTAAAATCCGCCTGCCCTATGAAGTCTATGGGCGGTTCGCGAACCGAAAATGTTATGTTCGCGACATCACTATTTATTATTATTATTATATTTATTAATCTGTTGCATAGTAACTAGGGCTCATTAGTTTATAGATATAGGACTGTCAAACAAATGGGATGTATGTCCCAAAAACCCAACCATTGAAAACACACTGACACAGTGAGAACATGTATATTTCATACACAAACACAATCAGAAATGGACAAGACTAGGCATTAATATCATGGGTGTGATGTGGGTGGAACCCGGGAGGGAAGAGGCTTGCTTTTGAGGAAAAAGGGGATACATAAAAGGGGTAATGTCATAGTCTAGAATAAGCATAATGTATAGCACCTACCAGGGTCACACGTTGTCACTACACCACTGCAAACGGAATCTGATGAAAAAAAGTATCATCAGAAATCACTCTAATTAATTGAAGAAACCATTAATGAGCCCAATTCCCAATTTCCCCTCTGATGTTATTATTATCATATGTATAATGTGTTTTAAGGTGTGTTTAATACATAGGCTGTCTGAGTTACTGGCTAAGACCTCAATCAGAAATAACTACTGTAGGTTGTCAGATAACAAAAACTATTTGTTTTAATAGACAAAGGTCAAGAGATGTCAAACATTTTAAAAGTGATACCTTTGATTCATTTTCTTGTGGTTAACCACTAAATTGTACTGTGCTTTAACAGGTTAATCAGCCCCAGGACCCATGCTCTTTATGGATGCCTTGGTCAGCACCTCACCCCCTTAGTCTCACTTCCTAGATTTCCAGATAGGCAGCATCTCCACTGGGGAGATAAAGTCCCCTGGAGTGCCCATAAGCTATCTGGAAGGTCTGACAATTTGATGGGGATATAAGATGATACCTGACTGGAGGAAGTAGATATCCTGGCACCCTTGACACTGCCAGTAGACTTGTAGCCCCATCCCCTCTCTTACACATCCCACCATAAATCACTCGTCAGGTCCCTTACTGATTTGTTCAGGGCTAATGTCCCCACACTGTGTAACAACTTGTACCTCAAGTCCTCCAGTAACATGCACATGCCTTTTTTTCTAATGTGCTATTATGCACATTCATTTTATTATTGTATGCCAGCAGCATAAAGACATTCCATAGTGAATGGATGGCATTTTGTAGATTCAGCTTGTCTTTTTTGCAAATGAACAACTTTTCAATTAAAAAAGCAGACTTCTGCTTCCTGACTATTTTGGGGAAGTCAAGGCCTTCATCTCTGGGAGACTCTCTGTGAAGCTTTGGGCTAGAACATTCTGGTCAAAGGGTTTCTTCTGCAAATCCTGTGATATAATAGTGATCATGGCTTCCTGATTCACTAGCACACTACAACATTTTTTCACCTTAACTTGTATTTTGGCATCTCTGATATCACTCTTCAGCTCTGCCAGCTTCGGCCTCACACACTTCCACATCACCCAGTTGCTTCTTCAACAAAACTATAAGGGGATTGGTATATGGCTTAGATAATAGTTTACTCTCTCCTACCAATCTGTGTAACTCTTGGTCAAACTATGTGACAGTTTGAGTTTGTCTGCCTTTCTTCCTCAGCCTTTCTGCAGGGTCTCCAAATGTCCCTCTACAGGTTCATCATCATCTTCATCATCATTATTTTCATCATCATCAATTTCACTATGGGACAACAACTTCTCGGGCCGTTTCTCTTCCCACTTTTCATTGCTAGTTACCTCATAGTGCTTGGTTTGTGAGGATAGATAACCTGGCTCTTTCTGTTTTAGATGCCCCAAAAGGCTGGATGACAGTTCTCAAAAACACTGTATCAGTTTCATATGCCAATCCTGCTTCTGTTGTGGTACATTATCCTTCATACACTCCACAAGCATGACCTCTCATGGGGATGTTTCTCTTTTAACAGCTTCTCTTGATCTTTTTCTGTTTTTTCTTCTTGCTTTGCCTCCAACGCTTCCACCTTTTCAATTTTGTTTATTTCCTTTAGCTGCAGCTTTTCCTCCTTAACTTGTTGCATATCCAGTTCACTCTTCCACTCTACTTTCTTCCTCCTCTTGTCTCCTGTACAAGCTTCTGTTCGATGCTTCACATATGATCTTTCTGCAGATATCACTCAGACATCATCTGTGGTTGTAGAGTAGGTAACAGCAGCTCCTTCTTTAACATAGCTGCATCCCTCTGCTTCAGGTAAGGAAGAAAGATTAAATTACGTTGGTTGCGTCCCAACAATTTTTTTGCAGCCGATCAATCACATACCCACTGATGTAGACCCTGTGTGATCGGTCTTCAGTGCTTAAGTGGGGAATTCAAAAATACTTTTGGTGTTATTTAGTTTTGTGCTGTTTTGGTGCTGTTTGCAAGTGGATTTACCTTACAAGTGAAGGCTGAAAAATTGCAGAGTGCACTAATTGTGCCCAGGTGAGGGGGGTGTGGCTTGACTGTTAAACTAGTATACAAGGTTTGTGAGCTGTTTTGGGGCCTGTTTGCAAGTTGATTTACCTTACAAGTAAAGGCTGATAAATTGTAGAGTGCACTAATTGTGCACAGGTGAGAGGGGTGTGGCTTGACTGTTAAACTAGTATAAAAGGTTTGTGAGCTGTTTTGGGGCTGTTTGCAAGTAAACTTACAAGTAAAGGCTGATAAATTGCAGAGTGCACTAATTGTGTCCAGGTGAGAAGGCAGAAATTAATATAAACAGGAGAAGGGGCGAACTTGTAAGCTTGCGAACATTTTTAGTATCAAGTGCAATTCTATTAAAAGCGTAGGAGTTTAAATAAAAGGGGGGACTTCAAAGAAAAGGGAGGGCAGATTTATAGTGCAAAGGAGGAAAACTTTTTACAAATATATTATTTTATATTATTTATTTTTTCCACTGAAATTTTGTAGAAAATAATAATAATTATGAGTCAGTCCAGTGACAACCTCACTCAGTGTACATTTTGTCATATGTATGCAATACTGGAACAGATGATCCAGGGTCCATACCTCTGTGAGAGGTGTGAGCATATTGCCTCTCTGGAAGCTCAAATTGAAGATCTGGAGAGGAGAATTGCAGCACTTAGTGATATTGTTCCACTGGAAAGGGGGTTGGTGCTCACTGAGCACAGTTTAGCTGGGCCTAACATGGAGGATGGAGTTGGGGCTAGTGAGGATGTCCAGGGACGTAGCTGGGTTACAGTTAGAAGGGGAATCGGGGGAACAGGAGGAGAAAGGCCAGTTCTGAGTTGGAAAAAACCAACAGATTTGCCAGATTGAGTGAAACTGTTGGGGATGTCCATTCAGGAATGGCAATGCCAGATGGAGCTGTTCCCTCTAACAGCCGGGAGAACAGCTCTACTGGAGGAGAGGGAGGGCAGAATAGGCAGAGCAACAGACAGGTTTTGGTTGTAAGGGACTCTATTATTAGGAAGGTAGACCAGCTGATTTGTCACGCAGATCCCAGCAATTGAACAGTTTGCTGTCTGCCGGGTGCTCATGTTGTGGATCGGGTAGACAACTTATTGGGAGGGGCTAGAAATGAACCGGCGGTCTTTGTACATATTGATGGAGTGTCCTAAAGAATGATTTTAGAGAACTAGGTAATAAGCTGAAGGCAAGGACCTCCAAGGTAGCATTTTCTGAGATACTACCAGTGCCAGCCCAGAGAGGCAGAAGGAGCTTAGGGAGGTTAATGTGTGACTAAAGATGTGGTGCACTAAGGAGGGGTTTGGGTATTTAGAGCATTGGGCTGTCTTCTCACTTCAGTACAATCTCTAAAGCAGGGATGGATTGCACCTAAATGGTGAGGGAGCTTTTGTGCTATGGGATGGGATGGTAGAAAGGCTGGAGGAGATTTTAAACTAGTAGTTGGGGGAGGGACTAGATATAAGTAATGGGGTAGAAAGTGTAGAGGGTATAAGGGATGAATTAACAACTCATAGGGCAGGAGATGGAGGGAGGGGTAGTATAGTCTATAGGGAGGTAGTACAAGGGCAGACATTTCAGAACTACAGACTCATAACATAAGGTGTATTATTGCTAATGCCAGAGGCTTGCCAGGAAAAATGGGAGAATTATTAACAATTAATGAAAAATTGCATTTAATAGGCATTACAGAAACGTGGTGGGATGAATCTTATGACTGGAAAGTTAATCTGGATGGTTATAACCTATTTGGGAAAGATAGAGGCAATGGTAAAAGAGGAGGAGGGATTTGTCTCTATGTTAAGCCTGAATTTAAGCCTATAGTCAGAGAAGATATTTATGGTGGACCTAGTGATAAAGTTGAATGTTTTTGAGTAGAGTTAAATAGCGGAGCAGCAAATTCCAAAATAATATTAGTAGGCGTATGCTATAAACCCCCAAATATAGCTGAAAGTGAGGAAATACAATTATTGTTACAAATTGGAAATGCAGCTAAGCAAGTGCAAGTTCTAATAATGGGAGATTTTAATTACCCTGAAATAAACTGGATAAATGAGACCAGCAGTTCAGCTAAGGGGAGCAGTTTCTTGAGTACACTCAGGGATAATTATCTGGTCCAGGTTATACAAGAGCCTACTAGAAATGAAGCTTAGAAATGAATCTTCGATTTAGTCATCACAAATAATCACATATATAGTTGTGAGCGAGCCCGCTAGTACTGCGTCTCTTGCGAAGCGAGGGACGCAGTTCCCCGCAAATGCGGATCCTCGCGAAGCGAGGGGCCGCATTTGGGGTGGTGGAGCATCCCACGTCGGCTGTGTTTGTCTGCAAATGCGGACCCTCGCGAAGCGAGGGGCCGCATTTGCGGTGGTGGAAGATCCAACGTCGGCTAATACACACACAAACTCTCGCACGACTTACAAAAAAAACTCAAAGGCGCCTCACACGCGGTTAACACACACACGCACGACTTACAAAAAAATCAACTGCGTCGTACACGTACATCAACTGCGTCCCTCGCATAAAAATTACGGCCGCATCGCAAAAAAACTACGGCCGCGAAACGACCCATTCCCAACACGCAAAACAGGATGAAAATGGCGCGCATGAAAACATCAGAAACACAAGAAATAAACACAAAGAACACATAAAAAGCTTACTTACAGCAAGGGGGCGCATCCGGCACCTCGAAAAGTTAATTTACACGTCCATTTAAGTCCAAAAAAACTAGTTTAAACTGCTGAAAATCATCTAAGGGAGAGAAAAAATGGCAAACAAAATGAAAACGAGGCTACAGACGTAACTATACTACAGTGACTCGCAAAACTGAAACACATACTATGCGGCACGTACTACACTGATAATAACCACCATTTTGAAAACCACTATGGTTAAAATGGCGTATGGAACGAAAATTGTAAGCTGGAACGCAAATAGCGCATGCGTATTGCGTTCGAACAACGCCAAGCGAGGGCCGCTCCTTGCCAGCAACTGCGACCCTGGCAAACTTTACGTCGCAACGCAAACAGCATACGAGACACGTTAACACACATTACGGACTCGCAAAAAACGGCTGCAACCCGCGGAAATGAAAAAATGAAAAACACAATAAATACACACAACACATACATAAAAAGCTTACCTACAGCAAGAGGGAGCATCCAGGACCTCAAAAAAAGAAATTACACCTTCATTTAACTCAAAATAAAATAGTTTAGACACTAAAAAATTCCTTGGGGTTCAGTATTATGTCCTCTCCTTTTTAACATATTTTTTAATGACTTAGAGGTGGTACTGGAAAGTAGTGTCTCCATTTTCGCTGATGACATGAAGTTGTGCAAGGTAATTAAATCAGATAATGATGTGCTTTCCTTTCAAAGGGATTTACATAAAATTGAGGAATGGGCATCTAAATGACAGATAAGATTTAATACGAATAAATGTAAATTATGCATCTGGGAAGGAAAAATAGCCATGCAATTTATAATCTTAATGGAGCAAATCTAGGTGTATCAGATATTGGAAGGGATTTGGAAGTGCTTGTGGACAACCACCTAGGTAACAGTGCTCAAAGCCAAGCAGCAGCTGCAAAGGCAAATACAAAATTAGCATGTATTAAGAAGGGTATAGAAGCAAGGGAAGCAAATATAATTCTGCCACTATACAAATCTCTAGTACGCCCTTATTTTAAATATGGAGTACAATTTTGGGCACCACTTCATAAAAAGGACATTTTAGAGCTTGAAAAGGTACAGAGGAGGGCAACAAAACTAATATGGGGAATGGAGGGGCTAAGTTCTCAAGAAAGACAAACCAAATTAAACGTATTTTCTCTAAAAAAAGGCGTCTAAGAGGAGATATGATTACCTTATATAAATACATCCAGGGTCAGTATAAAGATTTGTCAAGGGAGCTTTTTGTGCCAAGAGGTTTTCAACTGACAGGAGGACATCCCTTAAGGTTAGAAGTAAAAAGAAAAGATTTCACCTTAAAGAAAGAAAAGTAAGGGTGGTTAATCTGTGGAATTCTCTAGCAGAGGAGGTGGTGACTGCGGATTTGATAGATAACCTTAAAAGGGGACTGGATTTATTTCTAATTAAAAATGGAATTCAGGGTTATCATGGATAAATTGAGAGACAGTATTGATCCAGGGAGAAATCCAATTGCCAGTATCTGGGGTCAGGAAGGAACACATTTTTTTTTCTCCCTTTGAGATGACTGGCTAAGTCTTACTTGGTTTTTTTTTTTTCTGTTTGCCTCTGGATTAATAATTAAAAAAAAAAAAAATTGATTAATAATAAATTATTAACTAAGTAATTAATATTTAATCTGCATATTGCAGATCAGAGGAGGTCTTAAAAGGTTGAACTTGATGGACTGAAAGTCTTTTTTCAACCTTAATTACTATGGCCCTCATTCAATTGCAATTTGGCCAATTGAATAGGGCTCTAAATAAGGACATAACATATATTTTTTTAATAAGTTTTAAGTTAGTAAACATCTATCCAAAAGCAAGGCTTTCATTAACTAAAAACTTATTTAGAAAAAATATGCTATGTGCTTATATAGAGCTCTATTCAATTCACCAAATCGCAATTGAATGAGGGCCTATGTAACTATGTAACTGTGTAACTATGTAACTATGTTATTTAGTTTTGTGCAGTTTTGACTTTAAAATGGAACACCAACCCCGAATAAAGTGATATTGTCATCCTGCAACATGTACTGCAATAGAATGGAATTTCCTGGAAAACCTTTTAGTACCAATAATCCATTCTTCAGCTACTGGCTTGTGGTTCCACAATGTGATAAATTCCCAGACCATCACTTACTTCTCTGCAGGGCCAAACCCACAGCACATACATCCTTTCCTGTTTTGGGATCTAACTTACAGCCTGCCCGACAATCCTATATGAGGATAATGACATTAAAATGTGGGGATACAATTTGAGATTCCACAATATTCTACAGTCACACACAAATGTGGAAGTGTGTGATGAAAGTCCTGATGGGGAGAAACCTCAAAGAAATACTGTGGTACCTCCTTCTCTTTCTTCCCCTTGTTCAATCTTTCTCAAGAGAAAACCTTACTTGGCCTTGCACAAGATGGACATGACACCCCTGGGATTTGTTGTTTTCACCCTTGGGCTACCTCTGTGATAACCATGTTTCCCCTGTTTGGTCTGTCTAGGGTCTGAACACCCTCATCCACAGTAAATTCCTCTTCTGTCTCTGTGTTTCAGATATTGTGTGGCTAACCATTTTTTATACTGATTATATCCATACATGCCTGATATTGGTATATATTTTCTAAATGTGGTTTTGTAATTAATTTACTGTGATTCGTTTATTTTTTGCAAGGACAGGTCTAACAAAATAGGGGGCATTGAGCATTCAAGACCTGAGTGATTAGGTCATCTGAACTTGCTATCTTAATTGTGTTACCTTATGTTAATCTGTACACAATTACATTGCCTGGTCCTGTTTGTTCTTCGTTATATGTTGGCCCCTGTGTATTTCAATAAATTGCTTTACTCCTTTTGAAAGTATACAATCATGTCAGTTGTATTTTAGAGGGTTAAAAATATTTTTTTTAGTCACTTGCTCCACCTCTGTTACCAAGCAATCCTGCATCTACATTCTAGAACTGCATTCCTACTCTCCACAAAACCTGAAGCAAGTCTCCTTCTAAGACAATACCAAGTAGTGATGTACAGAACCTGCAGATATGAGGACATAATCGGTGGCATCCATTCATTGGCTGAACCAGATTGTCCCTTCCTGTGACAATATGAGAATGTGCTATATTTATGGAGGGGAAAATTGCATTCACATGACTTTGTACCACATTACAGCCCAAGAGATAAAATAGCCGAAATCCCCCATAATTACTAAATCCTTTATGAATGATAGCACTCTATTGTTGTATACTGTAATTTGTGTGAATTTATTGTTCCGTTCTGGAAAGCTACCTTGCAGTGGTGAATTAGCTTCTGTACCTCAATGAAGCTGTGGCTGTACCATGTAGGGTCACCCAAGATGGGCAGGTCATAGCAGAGAGTTCAGACAAATCATGGTCCACTGGAGAGGGAACTGACATTCACTCTAGTATCTTTGCCATGAAAACCTTATGGATAAGCAGAACCAGAATCAAGATGTGCCTGGCATGCTGTGGCCCATAGGGTCATGGAGAAACGGACATGATTGAATGACTAAACAAACAGACAAATTATTTCAATTAAAATATTCTAATATAAAACAAACAATCACCTAATTAGTTTATACTCAACTTTATTAAGGAGTTGCCTCATATAGAACTTGGTCTAATAAGTAGTTATAAAGGTATGCTGAAAAATTTAAATGTATGAACATATCAAAGTCTATTGGGTAAGATAATCGACTTTAAATGTAACCTGGGAAACACCAAATAAATTGCTTCAGAGTGAATAAAGTTTTAATGGGCAAAATATTTTTTTTTAACTTGATGGTATTTCTCATCTTATAATATATTATTATTATATATATACACACACACACTATGAATATATATATATATATATATATATATATTTTTTTTTTTCGGTGTAACTTGTTTTGAACTGATGTGCTTAAAATGTCTTACTATTATTATACATTTCTTTTAAGTATCATAAATGTAAAATAAAATCCAGGCACCTTCCCTATCTCTTTAATAACCTGTTTTTAGCAACATCCTGAGATGGATTTATAAATCACGAGTGTTTGTCACTGAATTAAATTACAGGATTTATGAAGCACCTGAGTGTGTTTTACTGTTAAACATCTCAATACAACAGGGACATGTGCAGAGCAGATTCTATTATAGAAACATTTGGTTGTCGCTCCTTTCTCTCTTGTGCTCTGTAATTAATACAGTAAAAATAAAGCAAACCATTGAGCTCAGTGGTGCCAAGAGAATAACACAATGAAACTGTTTGAAATTGTCTCAGTGTTATTATTATATGTGGTCACAATACTTACAGGCTATTTCAGAATAAAGTCTTTACATCTAACATCTTACAATGCATTAAAGATCCACTGTAATAATTGTAAAATAGTAAAGATCAATATAAACATTTCATTTGATATAAAAAAAAATAATATTTTGAGAAAACATACACTAAAATTAGCTGGATTTCCCCACATTTTTAGTGTGCTGTTACCATCTTTTACAAATGCCTTATCAAGTCATGTAGTATACAGCAAAAATCTAGTTGCAGAGATGTGGTTGTATATTCTGGCACCAAATATGTAAGATAAATAAGGAGATATTTACTAAAGAGAAAAGGAAGAATAACAAATTTCACTGTAAATTTACTCACAAAATGATCAACTTTCTCAATTATTTTAAAAGTAGTTTATACATAAACATTAGGAAAGTTCTCAGACCGATATACAGTGGCCCTTTATCTAATATCCCCAGTGGTCATAATAAGTACAGTATAAACCTGAAGAAAGGTAACTTGGCCTAAAGCAGCAATCCATATATGCAAGCATGGAGAGAGTAAAACCTGTAAGCCTCATTCAATTAAGCAATTGTAAGTTACAATAAGGGAGGCTGTAAGTTATTTTGCTATTCAATTGGCGTCTTTTTGCCACCCGAAAATGGTCTATGGGTTACAGGCTTAAAATCCTTGTGGTTGATAAACCCTGAACTTACACCCCATCAAAGCCTTTGATCTTTCATGTCCACAAGAGTTACGCTCACTAGAATCGATATGCAATTGCTTGTATTCAATTGCCCTCAAATCCCTAAAAACCCTAGTCTAGCCCGCAAATGGAAAATGGCAGTTTAAATCTTACAGGTTCCAAATAGGACCCGCAAACGGTTTACAGACTAGTTTGTAACACTGCAAAACACAATAAAAACACACCAATGGACTTTAAAATATGGGCAAAGTAATGGAAAGTTTAATTTTATTTTATATGTTGTTATGACCATGCATATGCCAATATGAAAAGTCATGCTGCAAGATGCTGAAAGCCATTAAAGCCACACTACCTCATTAAATTGCAACACAAATACATGTAAATAGCTGCTATATTAACCCTTTCTCACTCACAGCGGGTCTACTGTGGCCCCTAAAAATACAAAGATCATCTTATATACATCTCACTCATTATATCTAAATTGGGAAAACAAATAGTGGTTAAATTATACCACCACATGGCATAAATATAAAGTACCAGGGCAACATTTGACATTTCATTGTTCAGTCCCTCAGTTGTGCCCAACTCTCTGTGTCCCTTTGGACTGCAGCACATTTAGCTATGCCTCTGCCTGCGCTTTTTCACAAGGTTTGCATACCAAAGATACTGGAGTGGGTTGCCAGATCCTTCTACAGTGGACTGTGATTTTTCTGACGTCTCTGTTATGACCTTCCCACATGGTATAGCTCACAGCTTTATTGAGGTAAACAAGGCCCTTAACCACCACCAGTTAGCAATCCAAAAGGGGACCAGAGGAACATACACCACACAAATCCACTCTGTATTAGCCCTTTATTTTGATATATGATATATATTAGAATATGATATTGTATGATATTATTATTATTTTTTATATTATTATTATTATTATTATTATTATTATTATTATTATATGTATTAATCTATTGCATAGTAACTAGGGCTCATTAGTTTATAGATATAGGACTGTCAAACAAATGTGATGTATGTCCCAAAAACCCAACCATTGAAAACACACGGACACAGTGAGAACATGTATATTTCATACATAGAGCACAATCAGAAATGGACAAGTCTATGCATTAATATCATGGGTGTGGTGTGGGGTGGATCCTGGGAGGGCAAGATGCTTGCTTTTGAGGAAAAAGGGGACACCTAAAAGGGGTAATGTCATAGTCTAGAATAAGCATGATGCATAGCACCTACCAGGGTCACATGTTGTCACAACACCACTGCAATCGGAATCTGATGAAAAAAAAGAAATCACTTAATTTAATTGCAGAAACCATTAATGAGCCCAATTCCCAGTTTTCCCCACTGATGTGATTATTATAATTTGTATAATGTGTTTTGAGGTGTGTTTAATACATAGGCTGTCTGAGTTACTGGCTAAGACATCAAGCAGAAATTAATAGATTGTCAGATAACAAAAACTATTTGTTTTAATAGACAAAGGTCAAGAGATGTCAAACATTTTAAAAGTTATACCCTTTGGTTTATTGTCTTGTGGTTAACCACTAAATTGTACTGTGCTTTAACATGTTAATCAGCCCCAGGACCCATGCTCTTTATGGATGTCTTGGTCAGTACCTCACCCCCTTAGTCTCACTTCCTAGACTCCCAGATATGCAGCATCTCTACTGGGGAGATTTGCTAAGCCCACTGGAGTGCCCATAAGCTATCTGGAAGGTCTTAACATTTTATGGCAAGATAAGATGATACCTGACTGGAGGAAGTAGATATTCTGGCAACCTTGACACTGCCAGAAGACTTGTAGCCCCATCCCCGCTCTTACACATCCCACAAATCATCACTCTCCAGGTCCCTTACTGATTTGTTCAGGGCTACCCTATGTGAATGCACCATTGTTTTAATGTATGGAAAAATGTATAAAAATGAGACCCAAGATTATGCTTTTTCCGAGACACATGGAAATGTATTATTATTATTATTATTATTATTATTATTATTATTATTATTATTACTGGGCTATAATCAATTTGAATACTGAACCTCTGCTGCTACCCTTAAAGAAAGAAGTGAAGAACAGGATTGTCTCTGCATGTAGGAGTGGCCTCCTTGGCCTTTTCATGCCCACTGAAGACTAGATGATGATGTTTATACTGATCCTGTGACCCTGTGTTCCTTATGCTGCTGCTGATAATTCTGATTGCCAGGCACCAAGAAACCCCCCCCCCCCCCCCCCCTCATGATCCTGATGGAAAATTTCTGTACTCAAATGTTGGAGAAGATTTTTTGGGTAAAGCAGCTCCCCTCATCTGGGTTGTGAAAGGGTGCTGTTATTTGATAAGTAACAGCTCTCACTATATTTAATGCTACACACAATTTGGATTGTCTAAAATATTATTGACACACATGTAAGCCAATCAAAAGCTGATAAAAATGGTATAAAGGAAAACTGTACTGTCAGAAAGTTGTTTTACAACATGGAGTTCCTTTAGAGGAGGAGTTCCATTTTTTTTTTATTATTAGTTTTTTAGAGCAGGAAGTTTTTATTTATTTATTTATTTTTTCTTTGTTATTTCCAGTAGATGAGGAGCGAGGGTCTTGAATCAAGACTGAAGAGGACAGAATGCTTTCAAGCAACAAGGATGTGCCTCATTCTATTAACGGCCGTAGGAGATGCGTGGCCGCAAGGACCGGCCGGCCACAAGCTACGTCCGTATTCTATTCCCTTGTGGCCGAGGGATGCAGCCGGCTTCCGGCTGGCACCCTGTAATCCATTGTGGTGCAGGGAAAGCCTTTGATCTTACGTTTCCGCAAGAGATTAGGCCGCCAGATAGAATTAATAGCTCAACATTCACCTACTCTTAAATCAGCAAATAAAGAAATGTAATTTCATGTTCAATCTTCGTGTTCTATCTATCATGCAAGCCTGCACTGGTTTGAATAACGAGCTATGGGCTTGGAAGATAATCACCCTACAACCCCGCATAGGCTTTCATAATGAGCTACGGGCTTGGTCATTGAAGCCCGTGGGACTTGGACAGATTTGAAACCTAAAATCGAAGATTATAATTTGGTGATGTGCAAGCTTGAGAATGTTTTGCTATTAATCCTCATGTCCCCCATTGTGTTCCCCATCATTTACAGTGCTTTGCAGTGCTGGGTTGAATATCTATTGGCTTCTACAATGCTTTGAGTTTGCGGCCTTCAACATCCGAACCCGTACGGGTTTTAACAATGACAAGCCTGTGGGACTTGGGACGGAAAATAAACCGGAAATCAAATATTGGATTTGAGAGATGTGCAAGCTTGAGACGGTGTTGCTATTAATCCTCATGTCCCCCATTATGTTCCCTATCATTTACAGTGCTTTACAGTGCTATCATGAATTTATATTTGCATTTACAATTTTTCGGCCTTTGCGGGGGCACACAGGAAATGCTTGCGGCCGATTCCATAATTTGCGGCCTGTTGTAAGTGGGCCTTCCTTGTGGCTCCGTCCATTTGAATAGCAGCATAGCTGTAGCGCTACACAGGGCCGTAAGATGGCTGCAAGGATTCGCAGCATTGCGGCCATTTTACGGCCATTAATAGAATGAGGCCCTTAGTGTAGGGGCAAGGCAGATCATTACTGGATACTCATTTAAGGGACGGTAAAGTATAATTTAAGCCCCATTTTCCCTTGACTGCTGTTACATAGTTACATAGTAATTGAGCTTGAAAGAAGACTTTTATTCCATCAAGTTCAATCTTTTAAGATCTCCTCTGATCTACAATATGATAATTAGTTGTTAATTGATCCAGCTGTTGCTTTTTGCTACTTTCTTTATTGGTATCTCAGACTGGGTGCTGAGATACCAAAACCCTAAAAAATCCATGTGGCTGACTGCAGGAGGTTTTGGGGGTTAACGTGGTCCCCACACCTCTGGGTCAGAACAGCTTGTGGCAGATGGCATGATCTTGGAGCAGAAAACAACAGCAGTATGGGCTACGACCAGTTATCCCTAGGGGAGGCAAATAACTTTTGCAAGCTTGGTACACAACATGTTGGCCTTGACTGTGGCCTCCAATTCTATGAGTTGAATCATTATCTGAGCACTGTGTTCCCTCCTCATCTAGAACTACAGTCTAGGCACAGTACTCCCCTCCTCCTTTACCCACAGCCTGGGCACTCTCTCTCAAGGTCTCACAGCTCCTCCCTTTTCTTACCCTTTCTGGGGTTAGCTCCATCAATGATTCTCAGTCCATTATCCACTTACCCAAGGGCTGGTGAGCACAGCTATTTCAATCTGGACTCTGCCACCCTGCTGTTTGTGGTGCTGCTCCAGCCAAAGCGGTGTGGCTGATAATTCTGGTGACTGTTAGGCAGGCACCAAGGATTTTTCCCTGCTCCTGCCCCTTATTCTACAGCCTGCTCCCTGACAGGCTTTATCAGCTGGAGCCCCGTTGCTGGTCCACAGAGCATTTCTGGTCCTTCCCAGAACCAGGGAGCATGGTGGCATGGCTCTCCACTTGGCCTGACATTCTGAGTCCAATACTCCGTTTCCCTTTGTTTGAACTCACAATATGTATTACAGTCACAATGTGGCCCAGTTGTAGAAAAAAAGTAGCTTGGCACCGTTTGTTACTGTCCCTCTTGTCTTTGTTGGGGTAGCCTCAGTAAGTATAATATGCATCTTGGAGGTTACGACTGCAGCAGGTGTAAAAAGGCTGTGCCCCAGGGTACAAGGGCTGGCCCCAGGTCCAAGGTTTCAGGATCTGCATGCTACCTTAAACGTCCTGGAAATTATGAGCTGGTGGGGCAGGATGTCGGCTTGGAGGAGGTGCTTCAAGAGACATTGGGTGAATTGGATGTTACAATGGCAAGTGCGCTGGAAGACTAACACATTTGGCTGGGGGAAAAGAGCTCCTAAACAGAGAAACAAAGCTGGTGCTGGAAGAAATCACCAGGGCAGACTGTTATGATTGATGGGCTACTCCTGCCATTGCACCTAGATAACTCTCCTCGTTCCAGCTTGAGCTACTGGAAGAATTCAAGGACATATTGCAGTGTCCTCCATACTGTGGTAGTGGTTCTAAGTATAACTAGAGGAAGAAGACATCTATTACAAGTTTGGATGATACACTGAGGCCCAGTTGCAAACGAGCCAGCATTTGGATGGACAGACAAAGCTGAAGGAGAGAGACTGGTGGGGCTACCTTTATGTCTGCCTGGATGAGGTACTTCACAAGACAAGGAGCTGGGTTGATTGGATATTGCAATATAAGTGAGACAGAAGGCTAACACATATGGCTGTGGAAAATAGCTCCTAAACCAGAGAAACAAAGCTGGAGTAGCCTGTTTGGGAATAAAACACCATGGCAGACCGTTATGATGAATGAGCTACCCCTGCCATTGCACCTAGATGGATCTCCTACTTCCAGCTGGAGCTACTGGAAGTGCTCAAGGAAATATTGCAGTTGCCTGCACAGGAACAAGCCATCTCAGGCAATGCTGAACTGTTAAGGGACTGTACAATTCTGTGTTTGATTTGTACAATATAAATCTTTCCCATGTTAAACTCTATAACCTTTATGCCTTCTCTGAGTGTACAACTTAAAATTCCAGGGATAGTAGGCCCTGCTGTGATGGAATCAATTTGGAGGCAGGAGAAAATCTTAGCTGGAGCTTCAGGTTTCTTCCCTGGACTGGTGCCATGGCATTGGATGCCTACTCACAAGGGCACCAATGGGATTATAATTCATGATGCAGCTGCAAAAATCTGGAGAAATATGATGGTTTTTATGATAGCATCTATATCTCCTAAAGTGCTCCCTTCCCAGGATGAGGGAAAGGACTTTTGCATGGAGCGGCAGAGATCTTGCAGATCAATGTGCCCAGAGTAACCTCAGTTAATCATTTCATACCAATCCATAGATGGACCATCCCAAACCCACATGAATAAAAATTGCCTTGCTTTGTGGCTAGCAAAATGTCATGGAATGCAAACAATGGTTAATGTGACATGGATATCAAACTTGTAATGGTTAATGTTGAGTGATGCTAGATATTGCCATGTACTGTTACCAATGTGCATTATTTAGCATGTATAATAGAGGTTATACTTGGAGTGGACTACAGGTCAAGGGGTATCTGATTAAGGGGTATGGAGAAGGTTGAATGGACCTCAATGACTGGCAGAAGCAAGAATTAATGTAAAATCAGCTGGAGCTATCTAAAATAACCCATCCATGCATGTAACTGTCCCAAGGAAACTTGCCCCTGCCTGGAGCTGTCACTTGCACTGCTATTACTAGGCAGCCATCAGAGGGGGACTAGTGTCCACTAGATTTCTCTCAAATAGGGATGCTATGCCCTGGTAATGGAAACATTAATGGTTACCAATTTAAAGGGACATGTATTTCAATAGCTAAGGTGCAGAGGGGCACGTATATTATTATTGTTTATTTATAACTCGCCGATATATATTGTGTAGCGCTGAACAGTCAGACTTATAGCCCTATTAAATTCAAAGCCTGTAGTGGCACGAGCAAGCCCACAAAGCCTACAGGCCTGAAATTTGGCTGAGTTACAGAGCTATTAATTTACAGACAAGAAATGCAACCAAGTAAGCCTGAGCTGCGCACATATGATGTAAAGGGGACGGATGAGCCACGATCAGTCGTAACTATCAAATTGTGGTTTAACGTAGTGCGACACAGGCCAAGCCAATAGTAAGCTGGAAACCACAAATTAACGCTGCAGGAAGGGGTTCAAAAGGGAGCAAAAAACGTAAATAATTGACTGTGCTGTAGCTGAGCAACTGACCACACAGGTCAAGGCATTGGTGGGAAATTGAGCATTGGAGAGAGAGAGAGAGAGATAGAGACAGAGAGAGAAGGAGCATTATACGTTTTTTATATTTTGACCCCTAAAATAATTTAACAATTTAATTTACAACACACATTATTACTAATATAACATAATTCACACACATAGATTAATATTTACACATAGCTATACATAGCGGTAGGCCACAGCACATCTAAACCTCCCCTATACCTCAACCTACCCCTCATACAATATCATCATCATAATACTCACATTCTTGTTTTACCACATACAGATCCAAATATATTTTATATTTCTTTATCCTTATTTTTATTTCATATATCATAGGAGAGGAGAAGAGGAGAGTGAGGAGAGGAGGAGAGTAAGAAGAGTGAGGAGAGGATGATGACAGAGAAGGCAAGATCGCACGTGCAACCAGTGGTGGGCTTCCAGCAGACATCACATACTGTCGGAGTGGATTTAGCCAGAGGCAGTGGTGGACCTATAAGGACAGGTGGGCACGGGTGTGCCAAGAGCTATGTAAAGTGAGTATCACATTACACCACACACATTGGTGTATGAAATTGTGGGGATGGGGTGAACAAATACCCTGCAGATATCAGGATGTTTGTATGTGTGTATAAATAAGCTTGTATGTGCAAACACGCATAGATAACTGATAAACAATAGCACTGTAAGCCCTACGGTTATGACTAAAGATATATGGGGCATCAATAACCATGTAAATCCTGGTAGCAAAAATATAATTTTCATAATTTGTATCAATGAAATGTCTGACCAATAGCTGCATTTAAAAACTGATTCTGAGTACAATTTGCTATTATATCAAGATTGATTTGACATTCAAAAGAGAGTACATTTCTGGGTCTGCACACTGCGGCATATGTGGATATAGACTCTGTAGGACTGCATGTGCGTGTCATATACTGTCTTAACCTGGACCATGTCTCAACTGCATATTAACAACCATTGCTGTGAACATGTCACAGATTAGTCAGTCTCACACACTGCACATGAGATCCAGCAGAGCATGTTGGATGCACATGTAGATGGCACACCGCACCTGCAGTGCATATATTCATAGGAGCCATGATTCACAGTGCTTTTTATGTAATCTGTGGTTCATCTGTGTAACACAAGCACCACAGTCAATCACAGGTGACCTTCATACTAAGCATATGGAAACACACAGCTTTCAATTGTGTAGGGAATCCAACTAAAATATTTTTTTTTCTTTCATTTCAGTACCGAGGAGGACAAGGCCAGCCACAGAGGAACAGGGAGAAGCTCCACTGGAGGTTGGAGTGGTTGAAAAAAAAGGCCAGGACATAGGATATAGGAACAGAATACATGCAGAATGGATAGATGATCAATTGAGGGTGATTTACAATATAAGATACATCATATTATTACAGATATCAAGAAAACTATAACATTCAATAAGCAAAAAAAATAATATAGAGTAAGGACATATACTCATGGGGAGAAGTAAACTGTAGGCTTCTGTGTCTAACAGACAACCCTATGCAACTACAGAGATATAAGTGCTCAATCAGTTAATGTTATAACCCCAATAGGCCAGTTCTCTGGCAGTGCCAATCCACTATGAGAGCAGCCTTTCTATACCTAAGATTGGACACTAAGATGGGGACCTGACCAGGACCATATCAGCGTGTTCTAACTTTTGTGAGAGATTTACTCACAACAAACCAGCTAATTTGAGGGAAATTCTGTTATCTGAATGAGCATCTCTATTATCTGGTGTTTCATATGCACAACTGAAGATTAATGTAACCTCATTAACAGTTATGTTCCAAGCCTAGAGTTACTCTTCCCCATATGTATAGAGAGTATCACATCATCACTGAAGAAGAGATCTGGAAGGAAGTATGATGCAGCCTTCACAATAGTCCAAGTAGGGGACAGAATAGCATGTCTAAAGCAATAGGTACATATAAATATATGCAGAGTATGTGAGCATACACATGCTGTGGATATGCAAGGAACAGCATGTGACATTTGTCACATGGCATCTGCATTGTAGTCTGCATTGTAGTATATTAGCTAATCAGTAGTAAGAATCAGATATCTCACCACATGCAACACATGAACGATTATGGCACATGAACAAACATGATGCAATGTGACAATAGCATGGTTATGGAATGTGGGGATGCTCTTCATCATGCATTGTTCTGACTGTGAGGAATGTGACACATCTTTGCGATCTGTAAGAAACATACAAGGAACATGTAAATATGAACATTACATATGCTATATGAGCGTCTACTTCATCACATACCAAGACATGCTGGTAATTTAAAACACATGTTTTCACTGTTATTTTATTACATATGAAATGAGCTACAATGATGTAGGAATATCACACCTATTACATATTAATACATAATTGTAGAGCCACATGTGGTGTTTTACCTTGGACCTGGTCCTGAGATTATCCACAAGATGATTTGTTCCACCAGGCCTTGTGCGCCATGGATCTTTATAATTTTGGACCGCTTACAGATTATGTATGGGATGTATTCTGGAGGTTGAAAGATAGGCCTAAGTTAATGGAGTTGTTATTTATGTGTTATTTATTTGTCTTTCAGCAAACATGCCCATGTTATACTGCAAATACTCAATATATAATTCACATTGATGTGGCCATTGTTCTGTTGCTGTACATTTTTTTTTTCTTTGTCTATAATAGTTGAAAGATGAGTTGACACACGGGATCAGTTCTGTAATGGCAATATGATGTGATTATTAGAGGCACAAATTATCCACTGCAATCATTTTGCTTTCAACATTGAGTTAAAATATGATTAGTGATCACATATTTTTATCTCATGCAGTACATATATTCCCATTCATATCAGCAGGTATGTTCATATTTCCAAATTTATATTAATTATATTGATCCCTATTGGATGTGGATTTTCATGATCAGTCTATTTAATAATCTATAGTGTGTTGAGGTTTTCATATACAAATGTGGGACATATATACATTGTCATTGTGGGATATATAATCCACCCCATTTATCTATGCTATTGATGTTTTGAACTGTCAGTACTTATGATGTGCATGGGAATTTGTGCTTACCTGTAACTGATAGTGGCATGTTCTAGTGTATACATTGTTAATCAATAGTGCATCATGAGACATACATCATATCAGGGACCTTTTCTCTACTGTGGACTGTTTGATATTCTGTATGACAATGGGAATGGAGAAAATAGTTTTAGGATTTATGCATAATCAAGCTACATTATAGTTATTTCCTATTGGGTTTGGGCTTATGTGTGAAGTATTCATGAATAATTTGGCATGTTGTTGTGACCCCTGCATATTATCCACTACAGAGGAAGGTAAAGGCAGAGCTCATCAATGTCCCCCAGACAGTTGGCATGTACTGCTATATTGTGCAGACAACAGCAGGCAACGATGATCCAACAAACCTTGTCTGGGCTATATTGTACAGCACCACCAGAGGAATGTAAGCATCTGAAATGCATCTTGAGTACACCGAAGCTGCACTCAATTATATTCTGGCATGTTTTATGCACCACATTATACCTCTCCTTTGTCTGGGTCTGTGGATTGCTCACGGCAAACGGCAACCACGGCAAACACCTATATCCTGCATCACATGATGCAAACAAAATGAGAGATGTTGATATTAGTAGGATGTTGTGATGTTTGTCAAAGCATATGAACATATACTTTAAGATTACTCTATTGTTCTTTTTTGTATATGTTGTGGTGAACTCAATACTGTTTAGCCAAGGTAACACAGGGTTATTCACAGCAATGATCAATTATGTTATGACTCAGGTAGTATTACTCTCTTATGCACATGTGACCAACAGAGTAATAGAGGGAAACATGATGTATATATTATTGTATCCAGTGTTAGTAAGATATGGTTGCCTGTGATTACTTTTGTGTACTCACCCAGTAGCTATCTGGATGGAAATTGTCCGGACTCAAACAAATCATAGGTGGATGATTGACGCAGGATATGTGCGTTGTGAGCACTTCCAGTGAAGGCTGCAAACACACTTTGTGTGCGCAAGTTCACATCACAAACAACCTGTACATTGATAGAATGATGATGTTTGTGATTTCTGAACAGTGCTTCTTTCTCTCTAGGAGGTATCAATGCAACATGTGTGCAATCAATGGCACCAAGCACATTAAACCTCCTAATCAGTGAAAATCAGCTTTCACCTTCAAGATCTCTTCCACAGTGTTAGGGTAACTGATGTATCTGGTAGCTTTCAGAACAATAACACGGAGGAATATACTCAAATAATTAGACAGGCTTGTCTGAGACATTCCTCCGCCTATGCCAAGGGTGTTCTGGAAGATACCAGAGGCAAGGAGGTGTATTGTGGCTGACATCCGTGTCCTTCCTGGTATAGCTCTATTGGTCCATGCTCGAGGCTCAAGGTCCTCACTCAGGACAGCATAGAGATCAGCAATAATGGCAAAGGTCAGCCTTAACTGCTCATACAATTCCCCATCAGTTAACCCCTCTAATGTGAGTCTCTCCCTGTATACATTGGGCACCCCGACTCTGCTCACAGGGTCCTGGACCTGCTCACCCCCTGTGCCTCTTGGTGTGCCTGAGCCAGCACTTCCTGTGCACCTATTTCTTGTAGTGCCTCCCCAATAACTGATCACCCACATCAATGTCATCCTCCCTGTCTGCAGGTGCAACTATATCCCTCTGTCTCTGTGCTTCTATAGCTCTCTCTCCTCCCTTATTCTCCACCATGATACTATGCATGGCCTGTGGTAATTCACTTTGGCTTGGTTTTGGCCCAGCATGGATCACATTACTACTGTCATGTTGGGAAGCCATGCTGTTTAAGACGTGCTGATGACTTGATGGGGATTGGGTTATATAGCTTGTTGTTTACAGCACCTGTTAATAGGTAGGTGGATTTCAGGTTTGGAATTGGTCATTTGTGGATCTGGAAATTATCTAGCATTCCAGCTAATAATTGCTCTGCTCCATATATAGATCACACTCACTGTTTGCTGCAGGGTAAACAAATGATGTTAGTGACAATGGTATCAGATTATTTATGGATTGATACAGAACGTCTCTGATTGCATTGCTATAGTTAATGTTTTAATGTTTATTTTACTGTAGTGGCAGGCCTCCACATGGCCTTTACTGATCACATGTATTTCTTGACCTGTGATTTTCATTTGGGTTGATTTATTACATTGCTCATTTGTGCCTCAGTGTTCGCTAAGTGATGATATCTCCCATAGTTCAGTGGTTGTACATGGTTTATATAAGTGTGATATATCTTTAAATGCTGCACCAATTCTTTTTGACAATGTCTATAGCAGTGTTTCTCAAGCTAATCCTCAGGACTAGCCGGACAGGTTGGGTTTAGTGTTTAACAGTGTGTAAACACAGGTTAGACAATTATTATTCAACAGGAGTCTCTGATTTGTGCAACTGGGTTGTCATGATTAAGGATTTTATCTGGCCTGTCTGGGGAGTCTGGAGGAAAGGCTCACGAACCACTGGTATTTGATGTTTATATGATATATGTCACTTGAGGAGAGGGGCACATGTTTTATTTTGACACTAATGTGGCAATGGGAATATTGAGCACAACAATCTGAAGAACTTTTTTGCTTTTGTATTGTTTAAAAGTGGTTTACTGTCTTTTTATGGGCTATTGTGGCACTCTTATGTCTCTGTGGGAACCTTTTTTGGGTCCTATTTATATTTCAGGGTCCAAATGAGTGCCTCTGTGAGTGAGGAAGGGTTAATATGGCATCAGTTTCATGTTCTTGTGTTGCTATTTAATCTGGTAGTGTGTCTTTAATTGCTTTATGCATCTTGCAGCAAGGCTTTTCATATTAGCATATGCATGACCATTCCAACATTTAATAAAATAACATGATTTTTTAAGGAATATTTCCTCAGGTAGTGTGTCTTTAATTGCTTTCTACATGTTGCAGCATGGCTTTTCATATTGGCATATGCATGACCATTTCAATATATGATGAAATAAAATATTTTTTTTAATGCCTATTTTTTATTTGGGAAGTTATTCTAATGCCTTTCCATGCTTTCCCCATATTTTAAAGTCCACTGGTGTGTTTATGTTGTCTTTTACAGTGTTGTAAAATTGTTTGGAAAACCTTTGCGGGTCCTATTTGGAGGCCGTAATATTTTTGCCTCCATTTGCCGGTTACGGGCTTGAATGCCAGGGCATCTTTGGGTACCTGTTGCAATTTAATAGCAATATTGGAATGTGTTATGGGCTTGACAGATTAAAGGTTTTGCAGCAACATCCCATAGGGTTTTTCCGCAGGTCATTTGCGGGTAGCTGTAAGAGGCCTATTAAATAGCTATAAGTCTTGCGGGCTATATTAGGGGCTACGGTTTTACACATTGGGGGAATTTAATGGGGCTGATGGTTTGTATAATTTAGACAGAATGATTATAAACCCTGTACCATTACCTTGACCATAACCTCTGTTCTGAAACCAGAACGTGAACACCTTAAACTATGCAAAAGGAATGAAAATTAAATCTTGCAACAGAACAGTGTGTAACCTCTGTCAGCACCAGTGGTAGAGCTAGATAATAAGGGGGCACATCTTGAGTGAATAAGCCAACATAATTCTCAGGGTGGGGGGTAGAGATAATTGTATAAATAAACCAAAGCAGCTTCTATACAAATACTACAGATATTGAAAAATCTGGGGAATTGTACCCCTCAGCCCATTAGTTCCCACTCCCATGGTCCAGGTGCAAACAAAACAAAACTCCTCTATATTATTTTGTTTGTATGTGTATATAATATTAGGTAGTACTTGAAGTAAAGTAAAATAATGAATAGATGTTTATATACATAAAAAGTCAGATGAAACAAGATTGCACATTTGTACATGCACAGTGGTAAATGAGGATATGAGGGCCTTGCTCTTAGGAGAGGTTACAATATAAGATGGGCTAGCATGAGGTAAGGGGGCTGCTGGATGAATTAATGATTAGGAAGAGGTACTCAAACCAGAATGGATAAACTAGTATAAAGATGTGCATGATTTGGAAGGTAATATGTATCTGTGAACATGTGGACTTTCAGAGAATGTTTGAATAGTTAAAGACTATAGAAGTGTCTTACAAAAAAAGGTAGAGAGTGTCAAAATAATGGGGGATGATGTTGGGAAGTTCTGCATTTGAGCATGTGAGGATGTAATGGTAAAGGATTAAAAGGCACACATTTTTGAAGAGCACAGATGCCATTTAGAGTGTATATGCACATAAGACTTGATGTGTATGGAGATGTGGTGTTGTTGAGGAATTTGCAAGTGAGCCTAAAGATTTTGAAAGTAAATCTTGAGGAAATAGGGAGCCATTCTAGGGACTAGCAGAGGAGGCAGCATATTATTCAAAGGGTGCATAAGTCTAGCAGAAGCATTTGAGATGGACTGGGGATAGGCAGTTTAATGGAAGGTCAACTAGAAGGGAATTTCAATAGTAAAAGTGTGACATTATGAGAGTGGATTAATATATCTTAATAGTGTCTTGGATGAAGACAGGAGGATTTTTGGAAATGTTCTAAAGGTGAGCAGGGTTTAGCTAGGGATTGAATGTTGGTAATGAAGGAGATATCTGAGTCAAGTGTGACACCAAAATATCTCACTTGGAGGTCATCCAGTAAGATATATGTGAAAGTCATGTATAGACATGGGTTAGTAGGGTGGGGGATAGGTCTGAGAGGATAGAAAATGTTTTAGTTATAAATCAGCATAAAGATGGTGCTGAAACCCATAGAAGCTAATGAGTTTTCCAAGAGGGAAGGTGTGAAGAGAGAGAAAATAATGAGCATAACACTGAGACTTTGGGAGCCCCCAAAGAAAGGGATCGAAGGGAGTAGATTTGCCAAAGCAGATGTAGACTAGATATTCCAATAGGTTAGATGCTAAGGAGAGATATGGGTCTATAGTTAGAATTGGTGGAATGAGATGGCTTCTTTAGAATTGGTGTAAGGAGGGCCTACTTGAAGGATAATGGAAAGGTGCCAGTCGAGAAAGAGATTAGGAAGATGTGTGAGAGACCTCCTTAAAGGTGGTGCAGAAATGCTGACAAGATGTGATAGAATAGGATCAAGGTAGTAGATTGGAGAGGAAAGATGAGGAGTAGTGATGAGAGGAAGACAGAAGTTTGGATACCTCACCATCTGTAAGCAGTGTAAAAAAGCAGAATGTGTCTGTGGTGTAGGGTGTAAAAATGTTGTATCTTATTATGTCTTTTTAATCTTTAAAGTGTTTTTCAAGGTTAAGCTGGGCAAAAGAACTGTTTAATGAGATAAAAAAATGAAGGAAAAGCCCTAGCTGAAATGTTGGCAGCAAGTATTGTTACCATCCAAAAACAAGGTCAATACAAAAAAATATCAACAAGACTTAATAGCGTAATCCATCAACTGATTATTATTATTATTATAGTTCATTTATAACGCACCAACATATTCCATAGCACTGTACATAAATTAAGTTCAGACAAAGATAAATACAAATTAACATATATCAAAGCAAGGAGGGCCCTGTCTTTGAGCTAGGAATCCAATGTCCATGGTGAATTCCCAAAGTACTTAGGATAGAAACCGCAGACTTACTATATATATATATCTAATCTATATATCTATATCTAGTGGAATAAGACAGGGAGTGTCCTCTCTCCCCTCTAGTATTGGCTTTATTAATTGAAGTTGACACTTTATGCTAATGATGTGGTAGAGACTTTAACAAATCTAATCAATTCCCTTGTTCATTTACATAAAATTTTGGATTCTTATAGCTCAATATCTAATTACTAACTTAAAATTACTAAAACAGAAGTTCTGACTTTAAAACTTTCTTATAAAGAGCAAGAAGAGTTAGATGGAAAATATCAATATAAATGGCGAGACAAAAATTTTAAACACCTAGGAATCACTTTTAACAGCAATTTTCAGTTAAAATGACTACCAAAGATTTGAGATGAAAGTATTTCATTAATACATTTTGAAAGTGAATCGATAAATGTATTAATAAAGGAAAGCCAATTAGAGTCAAAATTAAATTAATGGCAAGAAAATATAATAGAGGGGGTATATCTTACCCTCTTCTGAAAGCCTACTATGAATAAACAATGCTATTGCATTTTGTTAAACTAATGGACTCAACCTCTATTTCCCAATGGAATTATATTCTAGAAGGGAACTTCAATAAAACCTTTTGGAGCCACTCCAAAATTAAAATATATGTGGCAAAAATCTTGAGACTATTAATGCATGTCAACAATTTTGGCATAAGAATAATATGAGATTCAAATTATCTCTATTCCCTAGCTACATAGTACTGATTGAGTAGTTAAGGGTTTTCTTTGGACCTTCCATTTTTAAAAGAATGGTCTCTTATGGGTATTTGCAACCTGCAAGATTTATTTATAGATGGTGCATTTGCCACATTAGACCAATTGGTTAATAAATATGATATCCCTAAACAGGATTGGCTTAAATCATTTTGGGAATCCTCAAAATATTATCACATATATAGTTGTGAGCGTACGAGTTGTTGCTAATGCTGCGGGCTCGCGCAGCGAGTCGCGGGCCTCGCGAAGCGAGGGCCGCGACTCGCACAGCGAGTCGCGGGCCTCGCGTAGCGAGGGCCGCGGCTCGCGCAGCGAGTCGCGGGCCTCGCGTAGCGAGGGCACTGTGCCAGGTTCTCAGTTGCTGGCATGGAGCGCCGAAGGAGCTCCTTGCCAGCAACTGAGGACCCTCGCGAAGCGAGGGCCTCAGTTGCTGGCTTGGAGCGCCGCAGGCGCTCCATGCCAGCACCTGAGGACCTCGCAAAGCGAGGTCTTCAGTTGCAGCAACTGCGACCCTTGAAAAAAAAATTTACGTCCAAACACATTACGACACTCGCAAACAACATACGACACACGTTCAAACACATTACGACACTAGCAAACAACATACGACACACGTTCACACACATTACGGCCTCGCAACACTCGGACGCAACTCGCGAATATTACAAAATTACAAACACAATACATACACACAGCACATACATAAAAACCTTACCTACACAAACAGGAAGCACCCAGGACCTCAAAAATGCAACTTACAACTTAATTGCACTCAAAATAAAAGAGTTTCGACACTAAATAGTTTGTTAAGCGACAAAAAAAATGGCCGACGAATAAAACGAAAACGAGGCTACACACGCAAACACCATACGAGACACGTTACCACACATTACGACTTCGCAAACATCGGACGCAACACGCCGACATACAAACATTTAAAACTTCACAAAGACACACAACAAACACATAAAAAGCTTACCTACAGCAAGAGGAACCAGCCAGCACCTCAAAAAAACAAGTTACACCTACATTTAAATCAAAATAAACACTTTAGACACTAATACCATCGCTAAGCGAGAGAAAAAATGGCCGACGAACAAAACGAAAACGAGGCTTCAGACGTAACTACACTACACTTACTCGCAATAATGAAACACATACTATGCGGAACGTATCACAATCATATTAAACACCATTTTGAACAGTAATACGCCTAAAATGGCGGATGGAACGCAAATTGTAAGCTGGAACGCAAATAGCGCATGCGTATTGCGTTCTAACGGTCTCACTTTCCAGAACTTTCTACAAGTTTATAAATACTGGCTATTTCCAACTAAAAAATACATTTCTCCTCAGGTGATCAACGGAGTGACTTCTGAGATAACTGCTGCTTTTACTTGAGAAGACAATTCTTTACTAATTTACTACTTTACATTGTGCAAATTACAACTGACAGGTAAGCTATAATATATTACATTTTATTATCAGGTCAGGTCAAACAAATAAAAAAATAAACTAGGATTTATGTAGTCATCATGTATGGCACATTTATGTGTATAGGCTCACAAAAAAAATTAAACAGAGCTTTATGTATAGTGACAGCTGACACGCACATATATGTCTATAATGTATAGTTACATGTGACACGCACATATATGTCTATAATGTATAGTGACATTTGACACACACATTTCTGTGTATTGCCCCTTCATAGTGACATGTGACACGCACGTATATGTGTATAATGTATAGTGACATGTGACACGCACATATATGTCTATAATGTATAGTGACATCTGACACGCACATTTCTGTGTATTGCCCCTTCATAGTGACATCTGACACCGACATATATGTCTATAATGTATAGTGACATGTGACACGCACGTATATGTGTATAATGTATAGTGACATGTGACACGCACATATATGTCTATAATGTATAGTGACATCTGACACGCACATTTCTGTGTATTACCCCTTCATAGTGACATCTGACACCGACATATATGTCTATAATGTATAGTGACATGTGACACGCACATTTATGTGTATTGCCAATGCAACAAAATTAGCTTACAACAAAATCAGTAAACAACTACATTTTAATGACATTATATCTCATGTATACTGATATGTCACACGCACATATATGTGTATCATCTATAGTTACATCTCACACACACACATTTATGTGTGTTGGAAAAAAAAAATATAAGGTTAATTTAACCATTTAAATTTGACTCATGTATACTGATATGTCACACGTACACAAAATAATTACATTAAACTATGTAATGTGCTTCATGTATGTGACATATGTGTGTAGCCCCCAACAAAAAATAAGGTTAATTGAATTAATTTACTGCAATTCAATACATCAGATAAAGCTGAATCTTTCTATTTCTTTTCATATTCAAACAGACTCTGCATCAACAGCGTCTCTCAACAATTTGCACCGTGCACTGTGAAGCACAATCCCTTTTAAAGAACACCAACAAATTTGAAGAGGTAAGATACAACAACACATTACATGCTCAAAAGGCCATGCTTTGCTAGATGACAAATTATAAATATACAAATAACTATTTCACTTTCTTTTTCAAACAGACACTAAAAGAAGACCGGCGGATTAAGATTGGCAGGAGGGGACCGTCTGTCATTCAAAACTTCTATCAAGGTAAAGTATTAAGTATAAACAAGAAATAACCATGAGCCTTATTCAATTGCAACTTCCTCATTTGAATAGGGCTCTATATAAGCACATAACATTTTTTTTATACAGAACTTTTTAGTTACTGAATTTCTAACCACAATCAAAGTTTTCAATAACTAAAAACTTTGCTCAATAAATATGTTATGTGATTATATAGAGCCCTCTTCAATTGGCAAAATTGCAATTCAATGAGGACCTATATGTCTTTAATGGCCAAGGGCCTCACTCAAATGTGATTTGCCCATTTCAATAGGGCTCTATATAAGCACATAACATATTTTTGAAACAGAACTTTTTAGTTACTGAACTTCTAACCACAATCAAGGTTTTCAATAACTAAAAACTTTGCTCAATAAATATGTTATGTGATTATATAGAGCCCTCTTCAATTGGCAAAATTGCAATTCAATGAGGACCTATATGTCTTTAATGGCCAAGGGCCTCACTCAAATGTGATTTGCCCATTTCAATAGCGCTCTATATAAGCACAGAGCATATTTTTTAAAGGAAATTTTTCTTTTGTGAACACGTTCCTTTTGGATACAAGTTCACTAAATAGAAAATTCCGTAAAAACATATGCTCTGTGCTGATATTGAGCTCTATTCCATTGGCCAAAACACAATTGAATGAGGAGCTCACAATATAACAAATGCAGTAACCAAAGGCCCTTATTCAATTGCTATTTTGGAAAATTAAATATGGCTATAAATAAGAACTTTTAGGCCCTTACTCTATTTTAACAAATATATGTGATGTGCTTATTTACAACCCTATTCAAATTTCTACATTGCAATTCAATTACGGCCTTAGAGTACTATTACATTGTAAAAAATGCAATTGAATGAGGGCCAAACTATGCAACATATGGGACACACAAAGGCCCTCATTCAATTGCAATTTGCCCAATTGAATAGGGCTCTAAATAACAACATAACAATTGCTTAAAACTAAGGTTTTAGTTAATAAAAAAATATCAAAAATACAGTTTTTCAATGACTACAAAATTATTTTAACTAATATGCTATGTGCTTATTTAGGGCACAATTCAATTAGCCAAATCGCAATTCAATGACACACAAACTGCTACACACAAAACAGAATTTCTTATTAAATTTTTAACAACCTATAAGCCTTACAAATAACCAAAAATAAGAATAACAAAAGTGTTGTGCACCTAATAGCATTGTATAAAAAAGCACACAAACTCATAGCAAACTATATTAACATTCTTCTTTAATGTTTAACAACCTATAACCTGTACAATCAAGAAGAAATTAGTTTTGCACAAGTGATGCGCACCAAACAGGATTGTCAAAAACTAACACAAACACATAGCAAACTACATTAATTATATTATTTCATGTTTCACTAACTATAACCATCCAAATAAAGGTTAAATAAGTATACCACAAGTGGTGCGCACAAAACAGGATTGTACAAAAACGAACATAAACACATAGCAAAATAAATTCATATTCTTATTTAATATATCACAACCCACAAGCCTTACTAAGAACCTTAAATAAGAATAACAAAAGTCTTGGGATTGTACAGAAAGTTAAAAAAAAAATATTTGAAAAAAATAACCATAACTGATACAATACAGCAAAATTAATACATTTTTTACTTATTTAAAAGACATTTCACTCAAACAACATTTTCTATTTTACATTACAACAGATACTGCGTGAAGACAATCGGACGAGGACTTTTGCCACAGGACCGGACCATCGGACGAGGACTCGGACCAGACCAGCAGACGAGGAATTTCAACACAGGACCAGACCAGCAGACGAGGAATTTCAACACAGGACCAGACCATCGGACGAGGACTTTCACCAACGGACCACAACATCGGACGAGGGATATCGCCACAGGACCACAATATCGGACAGGGGCTATCGCCACAGGACCACACCATCGGACGAGGACTTCCGACAGAGGACCACACCATTGGACAACGATTTTGAAACGAGGACCAACAAACATTCGGATTTAAATCACACTTCAACCAAGGTAAACTATAATAACTACTAAAGTATAACACTAAAGAAACTGCTTTCAGTTGCATCCGTCTCAACAGAAAAATAAATTAATTAATTTACTATCTCCCTTATTTTATTTAAATTGCTACTATGCAATACATAGCTCAATAACCACATCACTTTTTTTTTCAGCAAAGAAGTTTTGCAGTGGTAAATATCTATCCACAAACAAAGTTTTTAATAAATAAAACCATTATTTTAAATAAATATGTTACATGCTTATTTACAGCAGTATTCCATTGGACAAATTCTGACCCACTGAAGACAGGAATTATAAATTTAACTAAATATCAATGATACATTCATGATTTGCCTTTTATTTCAACAATTGTGCACAATAATCTTTAACAGGAATTACCAATTTAAATATACACAATTACATTTATTTGTTTCCGTTTACAGATTAATATGGCTGATAACGAAACCAAAGAAGAGAAGAAAAGACGTCAAACTAGAGAAAGACAAGAGAGATGGGCCGCCCAGCAGACACCGGAGGAGAAAGAAATTCGAAGAGAAAAAGAACGCAAAAGACTTGCAAATAAAAGAATATCAGCTGCAAAAATGAAAGATACAACCAAAATAAATAAAAAAATAATAAAGCATTTACAAACTGTTCCTAAAACATCAGATGACATTTTACAACATACCAGTCAAGACAGACCAAAAAAAAAAACTACAAAAAAAAAGCATTTACAAACTCTTACTAAAAACTTACAGGACATTTCAACCAAACAAGTCCAACATATACCAAGAAAATCTACGAAAAAAACTAAACATTTAGAACCTGTTGTTGAAACATTTCATGACTTTTCATCTGATGAATATCAAAGTCAACATCCAATATGCGTTGCAAATTGTCCTTTAATGAAGTCTTTAGCAGTAGAGGTTCATAGTTGTGGGGACATGACTACTCAATGTCAATTTTGTGAGGCTTATTATTTTAAACAGGAGAGACCCCGAGATGGACAATTTATTAGTTGTTGTCAAAAAGGAAAGTTCAAACTTCCACAAAGGAAACAATTTCCAACCTATTTACTAAATATTATGACTGAACCTACTTTTCCAAATTACAAAAATTTTAAGACAAACATAAGATCCTACAATAGTGCCATATCATTTGCATCTATGGGGGCAACATTGGCTGCTAATGTACCAGGACATGGTCCTTACTGTTTTAAAGTCCAAGGACAAATTTATCATCGGACTTCACATTTACATCCAGAGGAAGGAGAGCAAAGAAAATTCGCTCAACTATATGTCCTAGATACAATGGAAGCTGTTGACCAACGTATGCAGATGGAAGAAAATAAAAAATGCTTACCCAGTGTTTTTATAGAGCTAAATAACATTATGGACAACAATCCCTACAGTAAAACTTACAAAAAATTGGCAGAAGTAGAAAATGAACAACTACTTCATGCACAAAGACATCAATTACCCATGCCAAAGGTTAATATGGTGCTTAAAAGAGACAGACATACTGATAAACGTCGTTATAACTTGCCAACATCAAATGAGGTTGCAATGGTCTTTCACAATGATGAAGGAGAACCACCATTTCAAAGAGACATTAGAGTATATCCCAGAAATGAGGACCAACCATTTATTAATATTAATATCTTAAGTCCAAATTTAGATCCAATGACATATCCCATCTTTTTCCCACACGGAGAAGCAGGTTGGCAACCAAAATTAACACTTCCCAGTTACCCAAATGCTAAAGCCAGAATCCGAAATAATGTTTCTATGCTTGAATTTAAAGTTGCTCAAATTGCCATTAGAGATGAATTTAATCCCATTTTATGTGGTGGAAAACTAACACAACAATGGATTATTGATTCATATTTGCAAGTTGAGGCAAATAATTTAAACTTTATAAAATATCAACAAGATAAACTACGTGTAGAACAATATTGTGGACTCATGGACTATGTTGCTGACGTGGCTACAAGCAGAGACATGACAGCTGGCAAAGCCATCATTTTACCATCTTCCTTTCAAGGATCTCCTCGAAATATGAGAGAAAGATACAATGATGCTATGGCTATTGTGACAAAATTTGGAAAACCAGATTTATTTGTGACATTTACATGTAATCCACAATGGCCAGAAATTAATCAAAATCTACTTCTTGGACAAAGTGCTTCAGATCGACCAGATTTAGTAGCCAGAGTTTTTAAGATCAAATTAAATGAATTAATACGTGACTTTACTATAAATCAGTTATTTGGCAAATGTCTTGCTTATGTATATACCATTGAATTTCAAAAAAGAGGCCTTCCACATGCACATCTTCTCATAATACTTCAAGAGAAAGATAAATTAGATACTTCGGACAAAGTGGATGCAGTCATAGTTGCTGAACTACCGGATCCAGAACTATATGGTAGACTATATGAGATTGTTACTCATCGCATGATTCATGGACCCTGTGGAGACCTTAATCCACAATCACCATGTATGGAAAATAATCAATGTTCAAAAGATTTCCCAAAAGATTATAGAGACAAAACATATGCCAATTGTGATGGATATCCACTTTATAAAAGAAGAGAAGGAGATAGTGCCATTATTCGTGGAAAAAAAGTGGACAATAGATATGTAGTACCCTACAATCCACATTTACTCATGAAGTACAACGCCCACATCAACGTAGAAGCCTGCACTTCAATCAAATCCATTAAATATGTCTACAAATATATTTACAAAGGTTACGATGCAGCTACTGTAGTCGTCAAAAGTGCAGACAACCCTGAAAGTAGTGAGTTAGTACATGATGAACTTGCATCTCATGTAGATGCTCGCTATGTCAGTGCGCCAGAAGCTATGTGGCGGCTTTTAAAATTTGAAATGCATGATAGATCACATGCAGTATATAGGTTAGCAGTACATTTGCCACAACGACATTTAGTCTATTTCCATTCTGGAAATGAAATGAATGCATTGGCCCAAAGTGAAGATCGTCACACTACACTAACTGCATGGTTTGCATTAAATTCCACTGATGCTCAAGCAACACAATACTTATATATTGAAATTCCATATCACTATGTTTTTGTGAATGGATTATGGAGAGCAAGAAAAACCAGAGGCAATAAAATAATTCCACGAATTTACACAGTCAGTCCAAGAGATGTTGAACGATTTTGCTTACGGATATTACTTTTAAATGTTCCAGGAGCACAAAGTTTTCAACAATTAAGAACTGTTAATGACATTGTATATGAATCCTTCCATTTAGCTGCAAGAAATAGAAACTTACTCGCTGATGATACAGAGTGGGAAAGATGTTTAGAAGAAGCAGCACAATGTCAAATGCCACGACAGATGAGAGAACAATTTGCTTTTATTTGTATCTTCTCAAATGCTCCAAATGCATTAGCTTTGTGGGAGACTTTTAAAAGTAATATGGCTGAAGACTTTATGCGACGATACAATGAACCAATTGCACACTTAAAAGCCTTAATGGAAATTCAAGAAGTCTTTTTAACTCATGGATTAAGTTGTGCAAGTTTTAATTTGCCTGATCCAGGTCTAATAGATGACATTAACTTTGAAGACTATGACATTCAACTACAAGCAGAAAGAACACAAGAAAGACTTGCAACTTTAAATACACTACAATTGCAAGCATTTCATGCCATTAAAAATGCTATAGATGATGACATGGTGACAGAGCGTTATTTCTATCTTGATGGACCTGGCGGATCAGGAAAAACATATTTGTACAATTTATTAATGAGTTCAGTACGAGCACAAGGACAAATAGCAATGGCGTTTGCCACTACTGGAATTGCTGCACTTTTATTAGAAGGTGGAAGAACTGTTCATAGTGGATTCAAACTGCCAGTGCCTATTTTGGAAAATTCAGTGTCAGATATTCGCATGACATCCTTACAAGCAAAGAAATTGAAGAAATGTAAATTAATTATAATAGATGAGGCCACAATGATGTCATGCTATGCCCTCCAATGTATTGACCGTTTGCTTCGTGAAGTCATGGATAATATTTTTCCATTTGGTGGAAAGGTAATTTTGTTGGGTGGCGATTTTAGACAAACATTACCTGTCGTTGTACATGGAAATCGAACAGACATTATTGAAACATGTATAAAGTCAAGTACAGTATGGAAACATTTTACCCATCTTCAACTGCAACAAAATATGAGATCAGAAGGCCAAACTGATTTCAATGATTGGCTTATTAAAATTGGAGAAGGAAGAACAGAAAAAATACTACATTTACCTGACGACACTGTAGAGATACCACCTCATATGATTTGTCAACAAGATATTATATCGGCAATATTTGAAGGGAGCATAAATAACGAAGAATATTCTGAGCTTGCCAACCAAGTCATACTGACGTGTAAAAATAAAGATGCATTAATACTCAATAATGAAATCTTAAAAAAAATTAATGCACCACAAAGAAATTATCACAGTGCTGATTCTGTACTTGCTGATGACAATGAAAGTCAGGCAAACTTTTCAACTGAATTCATTAACTCTTTAACTCCTTCTGGAATGCCACCACATATTTTGCAGCTAAAGAAAGGTGCAATTATCATGTTACTGCGAAATATGAACCCCAAAAAAGGCCTATGCAATGGCACAAGATTAATTGTTCAACAATTAAAGGACCATTTTATAGATGCTGAAATTTTAACTGGGACCCATAAAGGAGAGAGAGTTTTCATACCAAGAATAGATTTAGCACCAAGTGAAAGTAGTCTCCCTTTTATACTTCAAAGAAGACAATTTCCCATTATTATGGCATTTGCCATGACCATTAATAAATCACAAGGTCAGACTTTCAAATCTGTGGGTATTTACTTGGAAGAACCAGTTTTTGCACATGGTCAATTGTACGTTGCGTTGTCACGGTGCAAAAATCCACAGGCTATTAAAGTTTACATTGAAAACAATGAAAGTCAAGGTGATTTATTAGAAGATGGACGTATTTTTACTAAAAACATTGTCTACTATGAAGTACTATAACTTTGCAGGATACAAATTCAAGATGCCAACATTTTTTAAAAGCATTGCAAAATACTTAACAATTGGTTGTTTAATTCAGTCATAATTAATGAAAGTACTGTTTAGGAATGATTCGCCTCACAAAATACTTGCCTTGCATTGTTAGTAAAAATTATGTTAAAATGTTAAGTCACTATGTTAATGTTTCTAATGTTACAAGTTTAAAAAATATATTTGCAAGTTATTTCATTCAACAGATTACAAACTGGATGTTAGGAGGTCAAGCACCTTTTAAGTCACAATGTAAATATTGTCTGTTATCTTAAGATTACTAACTACATTAATGTTTATCGCCAGTTTATGTGCTCAGTAATGAATTACTTTAATTACGTACGTTTTAAGCAGAGTTTTACTGTATGCCTTCCTCTACATTCAATGTATATTCAAGTTAACAATTATTGTGATAGAAATTGCATGTTAATACTGATTAATTTAAAGGTCAATTGTTTTTACATTCAAATGTTAATACTTTTAATAAAAAATTAGGTTACAAAATGTATTCGCTATGTTCCTGTTTATAATGTTCAAAATTATACAAATGTTTTGTCAACTTCTAAACTTACATAAAAAATAAAGTTAAAGTTTCAAAATAGATACTTTGAAGGTTATTGCTTACATATATTTTAAACTTCATGTTAAAATTCGCAACGTTTCAAGAAGGCTTTTTACTTTTTGCTTTCCTATTCATTCAATGTATATTAAAGTTAACAATTCTTCAGATACAAATTACATTTTAAAAAACCATTACATCAACATTTTACAAAAATACACGTTCATATTAAAATACTTACAAGTGTCAAAAATATATGTTAATAACTAAACAACTTGACAAACATATACATCACATTGCCGTCATTTTTTGACGGGCAAGTCGCTAGTACTCAGAATAATCGATTGTTAAGAACAATTACACACATCTGATATCGAAATACCACAAGATTTTATTTAATTCCTTTGAGGATATCAAATCAAATAGAAGGATTAGCTGGGAAATTGATTTAAACAAGACACTGACTAAAGAAGAGTGCTTTTAAGCCTTAAACATCACAGAAAGCTTAGTAAAAAAAAAATCTTCAAACAGAGAAATACATTTTAAATTAATAAATAAATGGTACTTTGTTCCCACAAAAATATGCCAAATCTCTCAGGATGAAGATGAAACATTTTGCTGGAGGAAGTGCGTACACTTCCATATCCGGTATGAGTGCCCATCAATTCTTCAGTTTTAGAAGAAATGTCTTGGCCTTCTCTTGATGTTTTAGAAAAAAAAAAAACTCTATACGTATCCCCAGAACTGATATTGTTTCATGTCTTTCCTGACAATCCCTTGGATAGTAAAGCTTGTCTCATACTCTTATGGCAGCCAAATGGCCTCCAGATGGACCCAGATCTCGATTCCTAGTTTAAAGTAATTAAAAATGATAATCCGTAGAAACAGAGCATTATAAAAAGATTTCCAGAGCTTAGGAGTTATTAAAAATAATTTAATTAAATGGAAAATCTGGGATAAACTTAGAGTAGATACTGTATGTTCTAAATAAACTCTGTTGAATTTCTACTGATTAAACGATTTAGGTAATGATTAATGATCTTTGACCCATGTTTAAGTGTTGTGTTGTACATGTTTGTCTTTTACTTTACATGATTTCAACTGCATGATTGTTGTTTTTGTATAATATTTAAATAAAAATTAAGAAAAAAAAGCTCGGCAACAGAGGAGTTGAGAAGGAATTTGAAGGCTGAAAATAGGTGTTTAAGATTAGATGACAGTGTTGGGATTAGGGATTAAAATGAATGGCAGAGATGTAAGATTGTATTATATATTTATATTTATAGTGCAATAAGTCCAGAGGAGTAAGGGATTTCTTCCAGAGATGTTCAGCAGCGCAGGAGCATTTTGAAGATATCTTGTTCACTTTTAGTGCTATGTTAAGGGTGAGCGTGAAGAGCATGACAAATGGTGTTGGGGCGATTTTGTCTAAGGAAGTAGTTAGTGAGTGATTATAGTGTGCAGCAGCTAGGTCTGCCCAGTAGAATGTGGTGAAGTTATGGAGCGTGTATTAAAAATGAATCCCTGGTTTCCCGGGCTCATAGACAGTGTCTGGTAATAAAGGGATCACCTGGCTCATAAGAGGAAGCGAATTATTCATCAAGGTTACTGAATCAATTGTACTTGGTTAGTAATGATCAGTAGTGTTTGAAATACTTTGTGTTCTCAACATGTTACAGACTTTTTAGACTATCTTCACAAATTGGTGGAATCCCTCAAAATCAGTTTCTGCAGCAGTGTGTATTATTCGTTATACAAATATATTTTATGAGCACTGGATGATTAATATTATTATTACTTTGTTTTAGTTGCGGTACTATATGAAGAGAGTTTATTTTAAGAATACAATGAACCAGATTATTATTTTTTGATAATAAGGGACATATGGATTAATTTTACCATTTTGTAAATTGAATCAATTTTTTTTAGAAAATAATGAATTTCAGCCCAAACAGTTGGTTGGTTCAGTGCACTTTACACTGAGGATGAACAACTTATGATTGACTTGAATAAAATATATTGGAAGGACAATACGGTATGAAGTCGCCTGTCTTGTGCTTGTGGCTTGGGGATGTTTTATCACTCAGTAAGAACTTGCATTAAGTATATAGTAATGATTATCTTAATTGGCTTTACTTCTATATTAAAGTTTTGGTATTTTATCACCATATTAATGAACCTCAATTCACTTTATCCTATTAAAGCCTATCTGTTAAATAAAGGGTTTAATGTGAAGAGGAGAGCATTAAAAGGAAGAGGACAGAAGGAGAGAAAAGTGGAAGAAAGGAGAGGAAATGAAAGAGGGAGGAAACAGAAGAAAAGATACAGGATGGGCGAGTAAACAAAAAGAGAGAAAATAGGGAAAGGGGAGATAAAAAGGAAGAAAGAGGATAAGGAGAGAGGACAGTAAAGAAAGGATGAGGGAAAGAGAGATACAGTAATAGGGGAGACAAGTAAATGAGGAAGAGGAGGTGGTACAGGGGAGAGAGAATAGGGGAAAAGGTGGAGGTGGAATAAGGGGAGAAAGAAGAAGAGAAAAGAGAAAAGAAAGGAGGAAAGAAAAGGTGATTAGAGAGAATAGAGAAGAGCGGAAATGAGAGGGGACAAAAGGAGATCAGGGGTTACAGAGAAGACAATAGATCCATAGGTTTATGGGGGCCACGGAGAGATTCTCAGAAAGGTCTTAAATGTCTCAGTAGTTTAATAATTATATATCATCAGTCTAATTTGCAGATACTGTTTCCAGCTAGTTTCTAGCTAGCAGCTCAAAGGTATGATGGCTTATAATAAAGTACTTAGAGGGATAACATGCCTTTATTCTGGTTATTAAAGGAGAAATGGTCACAGAAGGCTCCAACAGGGGCATCCTTAACAAGCAGGAAAGCGAACAAAACCCAACAACCAGTTTGACCTGTTAAGGTGACGCCAACACACAGTGCCTGCAGTATGTTTTAAAAATCATAGAAAGCAAGGTAGGTGTAAGACAATGGATCATTCATAGCAGAAATAAATTAAATAATGGATTTGGAGAGAGAGAAGAGAAGCGGGAAATGAGAGGGAGCCGGCCACCCCACTCAGCAGAGACAGATTCACCTGTGCTCAGGCAGGGCAGTGTTTAATCCTGACTTGTTACTAGAGCACACTTATAATTATTAAAATGTTTTTGTATATAAATAAGAATTTGATTTGATACAAAATCATACATCAAACTTAATGATAATAATAGTAAATTGTTATTTTATTATTTATCTTATATAGATTACCCAGTCTAAGTGCTCTGAAAATTGTCTTCCTGGTTAATGAAAAGCTTCAATACATGGAATGCCAACCTGCTGCTATGACTGTGTGCCATGTGCAGATGGAGAAATCTCCAATACAACTGGTACATATAATTATCTATATATATCATACATAAAGCATGAATACCTTCCACAGCATGGTCTAGATCACATTGTACTTGCTAAATCAAGCTACAGTAATAAATTACATCAACACATCCAGGGTCACTCATAACATTACATCACACATACACATACAGTTTCACTAATAACAATTGAATAACAATTTTTGTGAGTCTAATGTATACACCCACGAACCCTTCTTGACCACTTCCTTGTCGCATGACAGGGCTTATCTACCTCAATGAAGCTAGGGTCAGCCAAGATGGAAAGGTCATAGCAGAGAGGTCAGAGAAATTGTGGTCCACTGGTGAAGGAAACAAGATCCCACTCCAGTATCTTTGCCAAGAAAACGATATGGGTAAGCACAACCAGAAACACAAGAAGGTGGGCCTGGCGTGCTGCGTCCATATGATCACAGAGAGTTGGGCACGGCTAAAGGACTGAACAGCAACAATGTATGCACATAAGCAAGAGGTACTCAGAATGTAATACACGGCAGTCTTCCATGACAACACCACCTACGCTAAATAACATCATCATATATTTGGCTATGATTGGAGGTTGGGCCTACCGAGTGTTAGACAACAACATTTTTTATTGAGTATAGGTAATATCATACACATCTAATACACATTATACAATGTTTAAATATACACATACAATAATTAGCACAATAGGCATAGTCCATCTACAACATATCCTAAAACACACACTCCATAACCTATACCACTCACCTGATTCCTGATACAGGCTACACATATCTTGTAAAAATACAGCAATTAAATACTTTTTTTTTATTTTGAACAGATTACATGTACTTATTTTACGGGTTTTTTCTTTATATGTCTTGGTTGTGTAAGGAAGTATTTGTGTGAGTGTTTAAGTGTTTCTAATTTTGGTATGTGGTATCAACATGAAGAGAGGAGGAAGGAGTGGAGAGTATGAAAGCATGGGTGGAGGAGAAAAATATACGGAGAGGGAGATCATGGGAGTGAAGGAGACGGATATAGTTGAGGATCAAGTTTGGAGTAGAGGCAAGTAGGAATAAGGAGATGGGAAAGAGAAGTGGTGAATAGAGGAGGAGTAGTGGTGAGTAAAGAAGGAAGAAGAGGTCCAGTTTTTAGGTAAATGTGGAGTGTGGGGTTTCAGGGGACATTTAACTCTGCTTCATAGACTATTGTAAAGCCTTTGATTGTGTGGATGTCAATAAAATGTGGCAGGTTCCTAAAGAGATCCAGATACCAGATCATGTCTTCTACCTCCTGAGGAACCTGTATGTGGCCTAAGAAGCCACAGTCAGACCTGAACATGGGACAACTAAATGGTTCAATATCGGGAAAGGAGTGCGACAAAGCTGTATATTGTCATCTTATTTATTCAACTTATACACAGAGTACATCCTGAGTAAGGTTGGGCTGAAAAAATCCAAAGCCAGAATTAATATTGCTGGGAGAAAAATCAACAACCTCAGATATGTAGATGATACTACTCTGATGGCTGAAAATAAGGAGGAACTAAAGGACCTATTGATGAGGGTGAAAGAAGTGGCCCGAGTATAAAGTTAAAAATACAAAGATCATGACAACCAGCAATATCAATTCCTGGCAAATAGATGGAAAAAAGTGGAGGCAGTGACAGATTTTATTTTCCTTGGATCCAAGATCTCTTCACATGGTGACTGTAGCCATGAAATCACTATTAACAGATGTCTGCATAGTATGAACTATGGTATTCCCAGTAGTAACATACGGATGTGAGAGCTGGACCATAAAGAAGGCTGAGCGCCCTAGAATTAATGCCTTTGAATTGTGGTTTTGTAGAAAACTGCTTAGAGTCCCTTGGACTGCAAGAAGACCCAATCAATACTACAGAAAATTAATCCAAACTGTTCATGGGAAGGTTTGATCATGAGGCTTAAGCTGAAATATTCTGGCCATATAGAAGACAGAATTCCCCGGAGAAGACTCTGATGCTGGAAAAGATTGAAGGCACAAGAAGGGGACAGCAGAAGCAGAGATGGATAGATGAAGTAATTGACTCAGTGAACATGAGCTTCATGGAGCTCAGAGAGGCAGTGGCTGACAGATGTGACTGGGGTGCTGTGGTCCATAGGGTCATGGAGAGTTAGACATGACTTAATGACTAAACAACAACATAAAAATGATATTTTTGCCTCACTACAAATGAAAACAAAATTGCAAACTTTTCTCACAAAAAAAAAGATCTAAGACAGTTTGCAAACTCAATCACCACAAATTAAAATTAAAACAGATTGCAAACTTTATCACTAAATATCAAAATAATATATTGCAAAATATTAAGCAGATAAAGCTCTTGAATAAAAATCTTTCAGGGTAAATGAATAAAAACAGTTTAAGATTTTATACAAGTGTAATATAGTTTAACTTAAACTAAATGCTATGTCAAAAAAGATTGCATGTTTTCAAGAATAATTGACAAACAACATGTGCCATGATGCACTCATTATATTGTATGAGAGAGCCCCACCCCATAGGGTCATCTTTGGCATCATAAATTTCAAAAAATATATATATAAAAAAGTAAGTTCTTTATTTCTTTTGCACCCCTTCCACATGAGGCTGGTAAAGTAGTATCATTCATCCACCTTGTTAGTGGCCCTTACCGCTGGTGACAATAATAATCATAATAATAATAATAATCATAATACAGCAATAGATTATTACACTTCATTGTGCAACACACAAAAAATAGCTACCATAATTATCTCTTTGTTGGCTTCTTCACAACCCATTTAACTACAATCCATAACTGATATGTCTACCATTACTTACAAACTACCATTACTTACAAACTGCATAACATTCATACATTTTATAAGGTGATCATTCAGATCATTCACAATATACTGTTATAAAGAGTGGGTGATGCATGATTTATGCAGAACTAACAAGAAGTATATTAAAAAATAATGTTTCCCATATGTTTGTTTAAAAAGTATAAATATGATAAATATAATGTTTATTATCAAAGGCATGTAAAGTGTCTAAACCATTAACATGACATGTCAACATTGGCGACTGTATGGTGATGAAAGAGTGAAGAGCTTGGTCTAACGTTTATTTTTTGATTGTGGGAGCTTTTTTATTTTTATATTTATATTTATATATATATATATATATATATATATATATATATATATATACACACATTCTTAAATTTATTATTTTGAAGAATTACACTTGAAAATATGTAAATTAAAACAGTCAAACATCTGTGATGAAAAGAAAAAAATATATAAAAAAACTAGAAGAAAGCTAATTTATACTATGCCTCCTGTATGCAAAGAAACTGATATATCAAAGCACAAAAACTAAAATGTTATGGTCAGCTAAGCACAGTTTACATAAAACCTGCCTTTTGTTATTTTGATCAACCATATCAATTACACAATAATATATTATATTCCTTCCAAGTGCTAATTACATACAGTGACTGTGTAAGCCAATATTATGGCGTCCCTGTGTATCATTACGCCAGTTGGGCTGCTTTGTGTTCCTGTCTATATATAATTATATTAAATTGATGGGTGCACAGAAACTAAAGTTTTCTCACAAGCTTTGCTAAAACTTCAAAGTTCTTGTTCAGGTAAATCCGTCTGTAATGTTAGTAAATGCTGCTCAGTAAGAGATAAGATCTTATTCTAGACACTAACAAGACATATAGGAACTAAACTATTTGGGGACTACAAGAATAATGTCTGAATTTGTGAATTGTTGAAAATAGTGAAGCTTTCAGCAGCATTGTGTATTTGCAATTTATAGCATATTTTAACAGAGCAAAATAGAAAAGCTTTATTTAATATCCACAAAAAAAAGAAGCTGCACTTAAAACCAAGGGTGAAATTGTTGGGAATAAAGATAATCAAAATAATGTAGCAGTCATTAATTGTAGCACAAGATATTGGTGTCAGATGGTATATGGGCATTAGTATCATTCATCCATACCAACAGAGAGGTATGATCGTACATAACAGAAGGAGGATCTATCTGTTTACATCAATCAGTGTACATGATAAAAGATGATAATACATGATTCTAGATATAGCCAATAATCACTGAGTATATATACACAATAGGGAGAGGCACCTCTCAATCAAAGTGCATTACCAAATGCACCAATGGTCATTTAATATCCAAATAGCCACTAGACGGGATAGAGAGAAACCCTGTGATCTTAACTGATCCTTCTAACTGAGAGTCAAACCTATGTTAGTGTCCCATTTCTAGCTATATCTCCTGTATCTGACACCAAAAGCCTAGGTATGGAATATAACATACAATAGTCCTGATCTGACTGCTGCACGCTAGTGTGCTCTAACACACTATTTACCAATTATACCCAGAAATACTAAACTGGCTCCCATTAAAAAACACATATTAAAAACAAAAATGAAAGTCCAATATTGCGGGATGGTAGTAGCCCCAGAAACACATACATACAATTAAAGGGACCTTCTGCCGTTCCAGTTTGTATTCAACTAAACAATGGAAATATAAAACTGCCCTCAGGATGCCTCACAATCCCCAAAAAGTTTAATGTGAACTTGGGACAAGAAAATGAAATCCCAGTAGCAGCCAAATGGCTTGTTTCATCACCGTTACATGACTTTCTCAAAGGCAGTGAAGTCTTATAGTGCAAAGCGGCCTCAGACTGTAGGTTTAAATACCCTGCCATAACTTACAAGTGTGATGTCAGTGCTGGTTAGCTGGCCTATCAAATCATTGCTTACAACTGTCAGCAAGCCAATTATCCAAATATGATTCACTATGTAAGATGTATATACAATAATGGATACCAGGAAAGATATTAGCAAGGTGGAGTAGCAGATAAGAATGACTGGTGAGAGCAATTAGCCTCGCAGATGCATTGGATCGATTGGAATGAGGAGAGTCTAATAACAGGACGCTCGGTTAGGAGTGAGTTACAGTAGTAAATACAGGAAACGATGGTTAGTGAATTAAAAATTGTGAATGTTTCTTTTGTAATAGCAAATTTTGGAGATGATTCACGGGTACAGTTGTCAACTTTTGGTAAATGACTCAATTGGAAAAAAGTGAATAAGAGATGATACTGGAACCTACAAAAGCTTAGTTTGCTAAGGGAGGCTGTATAGGCTGTATAGGTTGTGAAAGGCAAAGGCCCCAAAACTGGACCTTGAGGTATATCTCAGTATGGTAATTGTGATGACGTAATGCCTGAGAATTAGATGCCAAAGTAGTAATTAGAGATGTAACATTGGAATCAAGAAAGGGCAGTGTTGTAGATGCCAAGGGTGCCTAAAGTCTGGAGAAGTGTCTGGTAATATGTGTCAAAAGCAACATAAATATCACAAAATAAAAACTGTTTTATGTATTTTTTTGTTTTCCTTGAAATATGAATACTCTATTCTGCGGTATTTGCATATTATAATAGTATCAAAGGCAGTAATATTTGCTCTAAGGAACACACTCTCATTGAATGATGTTAATTCTACAGAAATCTGCTCTGATTATGTTAACTTATTCTGACCTATTCTGTCCTATTATGGACACTGTAACTATTTATAAACTTGATGTGGAATTACAGTAAAGAATTGCTGTATTAAAATAAAACTCTTTAGTAAATGTTCAAAGAAAAATAATGTTAAAAACTTGAATAGCTTTCCTCTTATTCCATCACTAAATGAATGATCTAAAAAAGTCTTGACCATTGAAGAAACAGAAGAGAATCACAATATATGTTTATAATATACATATAACCTTATGTAAAGATACATATTTATTCATCTACCTATTCATCTAGATAGATATGGATGCAGAAAAAATATTGTGTTTATACTACTTTGACACAGAGTATTCTTTATAACCGCGGTTGTCAAACCTCTACTCAGGGCTCACCAGAAAGAACTTCGACAGAGAGAGAGAGAAAGACTTTGGTTTAACACTGTGTGTATGAGTGAAGCAATTAGTATTTAGAAGGCTGTGTTGGATGTAATTGCCTCATTATATTCACAGAGAGAATAAAGGTCTGTCTGGTGGGCCTTGAGAGAGCCAATGTTCAGTATTTTGAAGCTTAATAGTTTTATTTGTCTTCATTTTATAAAATACAACATAACATGAAAACAACATTTTGGATATGTGCAACCTATGAATTATTCATTATATGGTTATTAGTAAACTAGCGACTTGCCAGTCAAAAAATTACGGCAATAAAATTTTAAGCCAGGCAATGCAGTTTGCCACACAATGCGAGGCTATGGCCCCTCTGAGCACCTTCAGCATTCATCACGAGCCCCCGCCTCATTGAGAGCCCCTTCCCTCGTCTACTTTACAGGCTTCACCGCTCATTGCCGTTTTTGGCAAGCCGCACCTTTCCTGCTTTGCAATGATCACCTTCGGCGTTCATTGCGAGCCTTTCCCCCTGTGTACTTTATAGGGCTATGTAGTTAAGGCGCCTACTGCCTTGGATTAAGTGTTACTGGCTAGAGTTAAATGTTACTGCCTTGAATTAAGTGTTACTGGTTTGTGTTAAGTCTTAGTGCTAAGGGCTCATATTTTTTATCATTTTTTTTTCCCGCTTCAGCCATTTTTTATTGTGAAAAAAGGCAAATTATGTCTCAAATTAAATTGCAACCTCACTCACTGGCTCCCTGGCTCTCCCCCTGTGCTGTGTGTGTAAGTTAATTTGAGTCATATTTGTGTATTTTTGTAGGTCTTTCCAGTTCAGCCGTTAGTCGTATTTTTGCAAGCCCCGCAGTCTATCTACGTGCTTTGGTTACTAATTAGTACGGTCCCTAATTTTGCATCATTCCCATGGGTCATCGGGATTGCCGCTAATTGCCTAAGTCCCGCGGGTCTCGGTGATGAGCGCCTGTGGTGCTCATCTCGACCAGTGCAATGAGAGCCTTCGGTTGTGGAGCGCAACTGGGGCCCTCGCTTTGCCAGGGCTGCAGTTGCGGGGCTCACTGAGAGAGCCCACAATTTTAACATTGCTTTACCAACAACTTTTGGCAACCCCGCAATTACAACAACTATATATGTCAATTAATTGAATACAGCCAAAATGTAAAACAAAAATATTGAAAGAAATACATCTAATGGCTGAAGCCTTATCACATTACACTTGTAAAAATGCTCACTGAGCAGCAAAGTGGAAATACTTTTAAGAAGCAATCATGTTGCATGAATGAGTGCGTTTTAGGATGTAGCTGTTATGTTGAGCCAATGAAAATATTTTGGGGTTAGCACCACTTTAAAGGCAACCAGTAGGCACTTCCAGTAGCAAACAGCAGTACCCAGTCTGCTTCCAGTCCCAGGGCCAGGTTCCAGTCCTGGCTGTGCTTGAACTTTCATCAAGCAAGAGATTAGGCTCCAAAGACTTCTATAGGAGATTCAAGAATATTAAGCCATCAAGTATAATTAAAAAGGTTGTCAAAAGAGCAATTGAAACACTAGTTAAAGTGGTTAAGGTACAAAGGTTAAGTTATGTCAAGTACATTTCAAGTAATACCTCTTTGATCTTGTAGTGAACCACAACACAGACTCATTTGAAATCGAATTAAAAAACAAAACTAAAAGAAAAAAGACTTTAATTTTAAAATGGCAGATTTAACTGGTCTAAGGACAGAAATACAAAGTATAGTCTTGGACAAAGGACTGCCAGGTAAAAATACTTAACATAAATGGATAACGTTTACATCCTTACTAAATATACATATTTATCACCATATGCCATGTGGAATAAAAGTAAAAGGAGTAAATCACATCCAATGTGGCTTAACAATGATTTAAAGATAAAGATACAGAGTAAAAAACAGACATTTAAATTATACAAATAAGAGAGGACAGAGACTTCTTTACATGAATACAAGGAAATCACCAAGGCAGCAAAAAAGCTATTAGACTGGCTAAAATAGAAAAGGAAAAATTAGTTGCAAAGAACAGTAAGACTAACCCTATGTTTTTTTCTTTTATGTATTCAAGTGCCAGTCATTGGGCTACAGCAACACCACATAATTGGTTAACACTGAAGAAATCCAAAAGTTGGAAAAACTAATGTTAATAAAACCCCATGTCCTAATGGAATACATCCAAAGGTACTGAGGAAACTGGGTTCTAGCCAAAACATCTACTTTATATTATATCTAATATTTCAAAACTCACCTCAGTGTTGCTAAAAGATGACTGTAGAAAGCATAGGTGATACCTATATTTAAGAAGGGGGCAAGAGGAAATACGGGGAATTATAAACTTGTAAGACTCACTTCTGTAGTGGGTAAGCTTTTAGAAGGATTAATAAGGGATACTATAAAAAAATATGTCTATTTGAACAAGATTATAAGTAAGAGTGAACACAGATTTATGAGGGATAGGTCATGTAAAACAAATCTAATTCATTTCTATGAAGAAGTTAGTAGGAATGTGGATCAAGGCAACTCAGTGGATGTAGTCGTTTTGGATTTTGCAAAGGCTTTTGATATAGTGCCACATCATATACTGTTGTGCAATCTAAATGATGCAGGAATTACAGTAAATATTTGCTCATGGATTGAGAGCTGGCTAAAAGACAGGAAGCAAAGGGTTGTTGTACAATCCTTTAGATTCTAAGTCTGTGAGTTTTCAATCTTGCATGGTGCTTTGGGGAAAGCACTATGGATACCAGATTCTATGGTCAAAGACAGGGTGCTCCATTCTTTGCAATGTGTTAATATTGAATTTGTTTTCATCTGGAAACTAACTTATTACATAGTTACAGTGCAAAAGTATTCACCCCCTGAGCATTTTAGGTGCTTTGTTGCCTCACAATCTGGAATTAACATGGATTGTTTGACGATTTGCATCATTGAATTTACAGTTTTCACAACTTCGAAGTTTTTTTTTTTATTGTGAAGCTAACAACAAAGAGGCCAAAATAACAGAAAAAGTCAATGTGCATAACAATTCACCCCCCTAAAGTCAATTCTTTGTAGAGCCACCTTTTGCGGCAATTACAGCTCCAAGACACTTTGGATAAGTCTCTATGAGCTTGCCACATCTTACCACTGGGATTTTTGCCCATTCTTCCTTGCAAGACTGTTCCAGCTCTTTCAAGTTGGATGGTTTGCATTGTGAAAAGCAATCTTTAAGACTGACCATAGATTTTCTATTGGTTTGAGGTCTGGGCTTTGACTAGGCCATTCCAAAACATTTACATGCTTCCCTTAAACCACTCAAGTGTTGCTTTAGCAGTATGTTTGGGGTCATTGTCCTGCTGGAAGGTGAACCTCTTTCCTAGCCTCAAATCACACACAGAGTGGTACAGGTTTTGCTCAAGAATATTTCTGTATTTAGCACCATCCATCTTTCCCTCAACTCTGACCAGTTTTCCAGTTCCCACTGCTGAAAAACATTCCCACAGCATGATGCTGCCCCCACCATGTTTCACTGTGAGGATGGTGTTCTTTGGGTGATGTGATGTGTTTGGTTTTTGCCAGACACAGCGTTTTCTTTGATGGCTGAAAAGTTCAATTTTAGTCTCATCAGACCAGAGCACCTTGCTCCATAGATTTTAGGAGTCTCCCACATGCCTTTTCGCAAACTCAAAACATGCCTTTTTTCTTTTGCTTAAAGTAATGGCTTTCTGCTGGCCACTCTGCCATAAAGCCCAACTCTATGGAGCGTACGGCTTATTGTCATCCTATTTACAGATATTCCAGTTTCTGCTGTGGAACTCTGCAGCTCCTCCAGGATTAACTTTGGTCTCTGTGCTGTCTCTTTGATTAATGTTTTCCTTTCCCGGTCCATGAGTTTTGGTGGGCAGCCGTGTCACTTGGCAGGTTTGCTGTTGTGCTATTTTCTTTCCATTTGGTTATGATAGATATTTTTTTATAACCTAACCCTGACTTGTTCTTTTCAACAACATTGTCACTTATTTGTTTGGAGAGTTATTTGGTCTTCGTGGCAGTGTTTGGTTAGTGGTGCCTCTTGATTAGGTGTTGCAGCCTCTGGGGCCTGTCAAAAAAGGTGTGTATATATAATGACAGATCATGTGACACTTAGATTACACACAGGTGGACATCAATTCACTAATTATGCGACTTCTGAAGGTAACTGGCTGCACCAGATCTTTTTATGGGCTTCATAACAAAGGGGTGAATACATATGCACATGCCAATTTTCTCTTTTCTATTTCTAAAAAACTGTTTTATATACATATTTTTCTCATTTCACTTCACCAACTTAGACTATTGTGTTCTGATCCATCACATAGAATTCTGATTAACAAAACATTGAACTTAAGGCTGTTATGTAACAAAATAGGTAACAAGTCAAGGGGAGTGAATACTTTTGCAAGGCACTGTACATATTATTACAAAGTTAAATAGTAATTGAGGTTGAAAAATATGTTTACCCCATGAAGTTAAACCTTTTAATTGTTAATTGATCCAGAGGGAGGCAAACAGAAAAAAACCCAAGTGAAACTTTGCCAATTGTCTTAAAAGGTGAAAAAAAATCCTTCCTGACCCCAGATACTGTCCTTTCAGATTTTGCAAAGGCTTTTGATACAGTGCCACATGGGAGAAACATATCCACAAACCGACATTCAACTCCAAAACCCAGTCATGATACCAAAACACATAGTCGTCTGATTTTCTTCAGTTTGTTTGGACACAGATCGATCAGCAACAGAATAATATTCACAATGTCTGCTGCTGACAACAAAAATGTGCAAATCATACACCTTTATAGTATTTCCACATACAAAAAATAGTATGTTCCATTATTACCTTCTAAAAAATGGTACATTACACCCAGCGGTGGAGCTAGTGAATGGAGGGCCTCGGTGCCAAAAAAAACCTCCTATGCTATATATGTGTACAGCAGCATATTTTACCCCTCAAAAAAACACGGCACCTTGTTGCACCATTCACCCCCCCAAGTCCCTTAACAGCCATATTAACCCCCAGACCCTCCTCAGCAGCACCATTCAACCCCGACTCCCTCAAATACCATATTCACCCCACACACCCCCTAGGTGTTGCAATATTCAGGGGGCCCAAGTAGCAATATTCAGGTTCCCCCCTCAGGAGCACCATATACCACCTACAAAAAAAAACAGGGCCCCCTCAGCCGCATCATTCACTCCCCCAAGGAAAACCATGGACCCTTGTCCCACCATTCATCCCCACAACCCCCTCAGAAGCTTCATTCAACCCCTTAAAACCCCCAGGGCCCCTTGTCACACTATTCACCTGCCCTCAAGCCCCCTGAACTTCATTCACCCCTCTCCTCTTACTTGTGTATGGCAGTTCCTGTCCAAGACCCCATTGCTCAGAGGTTGGGTATTCTTGCCCTGCAGGTGCTTCATACTGCAGGGTCATGTGACATCATTATTAATTCCCTCCCCTGCAGTATGAAGCTCCAGCAGGGGAAGGACACACAACCTCTGAGCAATGGGATCCGGGACAGGGACTGCAATGCACAAGTATGAGGAGGGGGGTGAATGAAGTGCAGGGAGCTTGAGGGGGTGAATAGTGTGATAAGGGGCCCTGTGGATTTTGAGGGGGAAAATGATGCTGCTGAGGGCCCCTCACAGAGTAAGGGCCCTGGTGCAATACACCGGCTGCACCGGCGGTAGATCCTTCCCTGATTTCACCACCTCCTATTTCTAGACCAGTAAGATTTTATTTATATATTGCAATCCAATAAAAGATGGAACATGCAGCTAGCACACATCAACCATGCCTGCTACGTTACGTTGTCTGTGCACAACCCCCCTAATTTGTAATCTCAACGCATAGGTCAAGTAGTTGTTTATGATTATTCTTGGGCTATAGCCTTGAGTACTGCAGGAGTACATTTTTATTTAGACTTACGTGTTGTTTATGGCTTCTACTAAACTTGCTAAATCTGGGACATGCAGATGTAACTGTTTCAGAGCTTACATCTAGCCAAATACTAAGGGTACTTACAAAGGGAATAAATGCTATATATGGTTATATACTAAATAATGTTTGGATATTTGTATTTCTCCACAACACTATGCAAGTTTAATTCAGGCACAAACACTCTCCTGTCACCTGTGCCAAATTACTGCACACAGGAAAAAAACACACTTGGCTTGTCTGATTAAATCAGAAGATGCAAACATTCGCAAACAAGGCCCAAACTTATATGCATGTTTAACCCAGGCAAAAACTATATAAAAAACCCTATAGGGGCTAATGTGGAAAAGGGTCTGGAGGAAAAGCAGGGGCAAGAGGGTCTCCCAAGTGAGGCAGGGGTAGACAAGAAAGATCAGGTTCTGCCTCTGGCCTTAGAGGGGGGGTCCCAATAAAGCCCCCTGCTGAATGGGTAGTCAGTGTCCCTGAGGTGCTGAGCTTCAAGGGCACCAGTCTCCTCCTCCAGTGTCACTCTCTAGTGATGTACCTCGGGCTTTTTTAGAGCCCCAGGCCGAGTCACTACTGGAGGGGGGAATATAGGCATGACCCCCATTCAGGACCCCATGGATTTGTCTGTCAGGGGGGATGTGGCACAAGGGGAAGTGGAAATGGGGGAGGGTGATAAAACAGATTTTCCTGTTAACATCATGGGAGAACCTGTCTACCCTCCTCAGCCGTCCACTGACCCTAACATCAGTGCCATCCAAGCTGAGCAAGCAGCGGTGGAACTGGCAGAGGAAGCATATAAAGCCTCCAAGGCTTCCATTAAGGAAGCCATGCCAGCCACTGCTGTCCAGCCAGCTACCCCTGAATGCACTCCTGAAGCTACAGGGGTGCAGCAGCAATCCAAGGGTCCATTATTTACCTTGAAGGGTGCTAAAGGGACTCCTTCTTTATCATCTAAGAGGGGGTCCCTGAGAATAAAGCTGAGGAAACTGACTCCAGCCGGGGAGGATGGAGTAAAAGCCCTCAGCCAAGAGGAGCCCAGGGGTGACCCACTAAAAGGAACATCAGATTCTGGGTGGGTTATCCCTGTCAAGGAAATAGATCTATTCCTTGAGAGCACCCTTCATGGACAAAAGAAAAGGAAGGTGCGGCTGGCCGTGGAGAGGTGTAAGAATATGTCGTTTATTCTCCACTCTCTCCAGCAATATCTAGTGGTCAGCATTAGGGCCAAGAATTCTGGGACTGCGGAGCATCTCCGCGTCCGGAAATTCTATAAAATGTGCGTGTCCTATCAGCAGTCTCAAGGGTCTGAGGAACGCACAATTCCTGACACGCAGTAATGGCTTTGCACATCAGCACGCTAAATACCAATGGCTGTCAAGACAGTTTCCGCAGGTTCCAGGTACTCTCCTATTTATATCAGGGAGGGTACTTTGTGAGCTTCCTGCAGGAAACTCACACCACTCCAGAGGCTGAGGCCTCGTGGCAACTGGAGTGGAGAGGCAGGGTCTTCTTCAGCCACTTCACATCGGCATCATGTGGAGTGGTGACCCTGTTCTCAGAGTCTTTTCAGCCAGAGCTGCTGCTTGTGAAAGCTGTTATCCCAGGCCGTCTAATCCACCTCCGGGTCCGAGAGCAGTGTAGCATCATTAACCTATTTAATATATATGCCCCTGCTGGAGTGAGGTTCCTCGCCAGACTGTCCCAGTTTTTTGAGACGGTTGATGCAGATGAGTGTTTGGTACTCGTGGGTGATTTCAAATGCACCCTCAACGCTCTGGACCGGAATAGTCCAGAGCCGTACCCGCCTTCTGCGTCAGCCCTGCTTCTCCCTGGAGGACATCTGGCGAGAGCAGAACCCAGGGGCATCAGACGGTTTCACCTACGTCAGGGTGAGAGCCGGTCTGGTGTCCCACTCCCGGATCGACAGACTATATATATCTAGTCACTATAAGTCACGAGTCGGTTCTTGTGCCATTAGGCTTGCTCCGTTCACAGACCACAACTTTATTATATTTTTTATTACTTTTTTATAAAGATCTTTACTCTCCGGATCCCATTTCTCCAGACGCCTGCAGGGTGCTATGGGAGGGGCTCCCCACAGTCAGTGAGGGTGTAAGAGATACCACTATCTTTTCAAGAGCTCTCTGAAGCCCTCCGTGCCATGTCCTGTGAGAAGTCTCCAGGACTGGACAGACTGACTGTAGAGTTTTTCAAATTTTTTTGGGAGACTCTGGGACCTGATTTCCATCTGGTCCTTGGGGAAGCCCTGGAGACCAGGGAGATGCCCCTGTCTTGTCGCAGGGCAGTACTTGCCCTGCTGCCCAAAATGGGGGATTTCCGGCTTATTAAGAACTGGCGACCGGTCTCTCTGCTCAGCACAGACTACAAGATTGTAGCTAAAGCCATCTCGCTTAGACTTGGGTCTGTGCTGGCAGAATTGGTTCACCCTGACCAGTCCTATGCGATCCCGGGCTGGACTATCTTTGATAGTATTTTTCCGGTCCGGGATCTATTGCATTATTCTCTCAGGACTGGTCTGTCACTCGCCTTTCTCTCTTTAGATCAAGAAAAGGCGTTTGACAGGGTGGACCATGGTTACCTCATAGCCACTCTGCAAGCGTACGGCTTTGGCCCACAGTTTGTGGGCTTTATAAGAACGCTGTACGCCTCTGCAGAGTGTTTACTTAAAATCAATTGGTCCCTAACAGCACCTTTGGTATTTGGACGAGGGGTGCGTCAAGGATGTCCCTTGTCTGGACAGTTATATGCACTGGCCATCAAGCCTTTCCTCTGCTTACTGAGGAAAAGGCTCACAGGGCTGGTGCTAAAAGATCCAGACATGCGGATTGTCCTTTCAGCTTATGCTGACGATGTGCTCCTCGTGGCCCAGGATCTAGTTGATCTTCAGCTGGCAAAACAGTGCCAGGAGGTATATTCAGCTGCCTCCTCCTCTCAGATCAACTGGTCCAAATGCACAGGCCTTTTAGAGGGTAATTTACAGGTAGACTCTTTGCCTCCCACGTTTCGTGACATCACGTGGGAGGCAGATGTCATTAAATATCTGGGGGTCTACCTGTCCGCTGGGACGATGGAGGGGTCTAGCAAAATATATTTTCCTTAGGGGGCGGACTCTAGTGGTGAATCAGCTGGTGGCTTCTCAGATCTGGCACCGGCTTATTTGTCTGAGTCCGACCCCCGAGTTTGTCACCAATATCCAGAGAAATTTGTTAGATTTCCTCTGGATGGGAAGGCATTGGGTCTATGCAGGGGTGGCAAGTCTGCCTTTGGTAGAGGGTGGACAGGGAGTAGTTTGTGTGTGCTCCCAGTTGTCCACCTTCCGCCTTCAGTACCTGCAGAGATACCTATATGCAGATCCCTCTCCGCAGTGGTGCGCACTGGCATCCAGCTTTTATCGCCAGTTGCGCAACCTGGGGTATGACCGGCAATTATTTCTGATCAGGCCCGAGGGGTTTGGGAGAGACCTCTCGGTGTTGCCGGCATACTACCATTAAACCCTCAAGCCTTGGAGCATGGTCTCCGTGACCAGGCAGGCCGTGCCTTTGGGGGATGAAATATTCACGGAGCCCCTGCTATTTAATCCAGCAGTGGGGGCTCCAATGTTACAGTCCCCCGGTATCATCCGCCGCCTTAGTCATGCACGGATGTCGGGGATCTCCTGGAATACGGGCGTTCTGATTGGGTGTCACCCCAGGAGCTTGCGCTCCGTTTGGGATATGTGACGCCCAAAGTCTCAGGGCGCTTGCTCCAGGAGATTAGGGATGCCATCTCCCCCGACTCGCGCACCTTCCTTCGCGGGGCTTTGCAGGCCGAAGTCCCACATGCACCTTTCAACACCCCTGCTCCGGCTGTTTGCATTGGACACAAGCCCCGTGTTTCCCCTCAGGCTCCTCCTGTCCCCAACCTCTCGAAATGAGGGACATACCCTCGGCATGCTTTCGCGGCATGCCGAGGAAGAGCTTATATTCTCTCGTGCTCCATACAGTGCACTTCCTTGCCCTCGTGACCCGTCCCGATACCATCTGGAGGCGGGTCCTACCAGCTGACGAGGGCAAGAGGCCCCGGTGGAGGGAACTTTGGTCTGATTTAGTTCCACGACCCACCGGGGACTTGAGTTGGAGAGTGCTCCATGGTGCACTGAGCACGGGAGAGTACTTAGCTAAATTCACGGACTCTCCCTCCACTTGTCCATTCTGTGGCAAGGGAGAGTTCGTGTATCATATTTATTTTATTTGCGCCAGACTGCAGCCCCTCTTGTCATTCTTGAAGGGCCTCCTCCTGCAATTCTGGCTGCATTTCTCCGCTCGCATTTTTATTTTTGGGCGCCCAGTGTCCCGGGGCAATAAGGCCAGGGACCTCCTCGTCAACCTGCTCCTGGCATTAGCCAAATTGGCTATATATAAGTCCAGGAAGCAGTGTTTGATAGGGGGGTTCCCTAGTCACCTGAGGCCATGTTCCGGGTGCTGGTGCGCTCCCGTATCCAGGCAGAGTACCACCTGGCTTTGTCCACTGGGGGAATGGATGAGTTTGTCTCCCAGTGGGCTGTAGATGGTGTGCTCTGCTCGGTATCCCCCATCCGGTTTCTTTTTCTCTCAACGTCCTAAAATTATTTTTATTTAGTTACAGATCATGTTTCTCATAATGTTAAAATAGACTGTGCCAAGTTCAACCAATCCAATCTAGTTGGAGTACCATCAGTCTACATTTAAAAAGCCAATAATTTTATTTTCTTAAATCTAAGTTCATTTGCCTGACCGCAAATCTAAGTTCATTTGCCTGACCGCTAGCCAGTGTGTGTGTCAGGCTTACAAGTATTGTGCCAAGTTCAACCAATCCAATCTAGTGGTGTCCCTGCAGTCTACATTTAAAAAAACAATAATTTTTTTTATTAATTCCTGAAAGTTTTAATTTGGGGTTTTCCAACTACTAGCTATGTGTATTTTTTCTTTCAAAAAATATTTTGTTAGGTCAGGTAATATATCATATTCAAACAACCATTTCCATGTTACATATAAATCCATACATGTTAATACATCACTGAGTAACCTTATCTCTATTAATACTCAGTTTACCCCTTTCCATTCCATAATCTTGGAGCTTATACCATATCCAGGGCTAGTATGTTATTTGGATTTGGTTGTACCTGTAGCCTAAAAATATATATTTTTTTAACTTTTCAGTTATTAATATAGCTTTAATTCAGTTTGTTTTAAGTTGATTCCCTTTAAGTCTTGAATCCGACTATAATTGGGGAAAAAAATAACTAGTTTTAACATTTAACATGTTGGGAAAGGGAAAGGTCCACAAACATCTTCCTTTTTTACATAAATATGATGTAAAATATAGCACTTACCTCCGTCCTCCGCCCCTCCTGTTCTCTTGAGAATATCCTCTCCCATTTAGGGGAGCCCCTATTCTGGACCTAAATTTCTTTAAATGTCTCCAGATGATAAGCTATCCCTTAATTGCAGCCACGGAGACCATATATCTCAAAATGTATCCATGGAGTTGTCTACTAAATGGGTAAGGCGTTCATTTATAAGGATAAGGTTTAATTTATTTTTAACCACCTGAAAGTGTAGGGTATCCGATTTCCATTGTCTGGCTATATGGTTCTTTGTGGCTACATGATGAACTTTAATAGCCTATTTTGAGCGGGCGAGAGACAGACGTGCGGAACACCCAGCATGCAGTTTTCTATATTAGCAGAAATCTGAATCTTAAACATTTTAGAAGCTAGTAAGCATGTTTCTTCCCATAGTCTTATGACTGCCCAACACTCCCACCAGACATGAATAAAAGTAGCCTCATTACCACTGTTCCTAAAACATGAGCTGCTCCGTTTTAAATCCCACTTATTTAGCTTAAAAGGAGTATTATATGTCCTGTGTAGGACCTTTATTGAAGTCTCAAGCAGACTATAATTTAAAGATCCCCTACTTAAGCCTCGCCAACTTTTATCCCATGTGCTGTCTGCCAACTCGCTGCCCAAATCCCTCTCCCAGGCTTTGGTATAGTCTGGTTTGTTTGCCCATGAGTCTTCATTAAATAGTTCATACATGAGGCTAATAATACCAGGCTGAAAGGGGGTATCCCTACATTTTTTGAGTAGCCAGGTGTTTCTTTGGGGGGTTCCCCTACCACTTATCGTATATATAAAATGATGTATCCTGCAAAAATTATAGGGTTCAGCCAGGGGTAAAATGTATCTATCTCTCACCCGCTCAAAGGTCATTATTTTGTCGTCATGCCACCATGGACCAACCCTTAGTAGGTTCTGAGACTTCCACCAACTGAGAGAGCTTTCCAGGAGATGTATCTTAAAGTGGGGATTCGGTACGATAGGGGTAAGATCTGACACCCGAGTGTCCAGTTTTTCTGTACAGTTCATCTTTGTCCATGCTTAATCAACAGGTTTTTCAAGTTTCTCAAAAAAGTATACAGGCCTGGAATCCATATTACTGTAACCCATGTATAAGGTGACATGCTTACATTTTCCATAAATACCCAGAGCGGCTGATGTGTGGGAGAATGCGCCAGAGGAATGAAAGCCAGCTGCGCTGCCTTGTAATACAGTTTGAGATTCTGGCACGATAGGCCCCCTTTCCCTTTTGGTCTATACATATTATTTTTTGAGATCCTCGGGGCTTTATGATTCCAAATAAATCAAAAACATTTTTTTTTCCCCTTTGAATCTTTATGTGTTGTAAGCGATCTCCTGGGAGTTTTAATCTGGCTGACGGGGATTTGTAGTATGTATCTATCCAGTTCATAAATTTGCCTGCAAACCCAAATTTCGGTAATACTGCTTTTAAATAAGGCCATTCCAACGTATAAAAGGCCTATTCTATATCTAACGCCAAAAGGCATCTGGGTATTTGATGCTGGGATGACCATGAGATTAAATTTTGTGTCCGTCTGATATTGTCCCCCGTTTGTCTATGGGGGATAAACCCTGTTTGGTCTTTATGGATTAGGGAAGGGAGAAATCGCGAAATCCTGTTTGCTATTAATTTGGCCAAAATTTTTATATCCCCATTTAGGAGTGATATGGGGCAGTAATTTTTAAGTTCTAATGGGTCTCGTCGTTCTTTCGGGAAACATATCAAATTTGCATGGTTTAGTTCTTGTGGCATGGGAGAGCCTTCTAAAATTTGATTGAAAAGTGTGGCTAAGTGGGGTAATAACAAGTCTATAAAAGTTTGGTAATAGAGATTTGTAAATACATCCGGGCCCGGGTAGCTATGTGTATTTTGAATGCTAAAGCCATTAATTGGAATAGCTTGTTCTAGGATTGAGATACGTTTTTTATGTGTTTCCCCAGTAATCAGGATTCCATTGAAAGAGAAATATACTTTTGCAAGGATTGGAGGCCCGAGATTTAGCTGAAGTCTTTTATAGTGGACATGAGAGGTGGTATAGAGAGAAGGGGCTTGGTCAGGGTGCAAAGCATATCGTCCGCGAAAAGTGAACACTTAAACTGATGGTGTCCTACTTGAACCCCCTGGATGGCATGGTTGGTTTTGATTGCCTGTGCTAGGGGTTCAATGGCAAGAGCAAAGAGCAGTGGGGAGAGTGGGTATCCCTGCCTGGTCCCTCTCTGTACTTGGATTTTGGCCTTATGGTCCCCTGGTATCTTTAAGTTAGCTACTGGTGAGTCGTAGTACCTTCTGAGCAGGTTGAGAAAGCGTCCCTCAAATCCAAACTTATCTAGCATTTTGTACATATATGACCATTCCACCGTTTTAAAAGCCTTCTCTATGTCTAGGGCTAGAGGGCAAACTGGGTTGTTATAGTGTTGAGCCAAGAACTGGGCGTTCATAACCCTCCTAACATTATCTCCTGCCTCTCTGAAAGGAATGAACCCCGTTTTGTCTTTGTGTATTTAGTCCAGTAAAAAGTTAGATATTCGTTTGGCCATAATTTTAGCTAGGATCTTGACATCCACATTTAGCAGGGGTATGGGGCGATAATTTTTAACCTCTAAAGGGTCCATACCCTCTTTTGGAAAGACTATGAGGTCGGCCTGATTCAATTAAGGGGGCATAGGTTCTCCATTTAGTATAGCGTTAAACAAAGTTGTTAGGTGCGGGGGTAAGCAAGGGCTCAAATTTTTTATAGTACAGATGAGTAAAACCGTCTGGCCCTGGGGACTTTCCAAATTTAAGATCTTGGATTGTAGATTTAACTTCCTCTTGCGATATGTCTAGGTTCAAGCTGTCCAATTGAGGTACAGGTATTTTGTGGACTTCTTGCTGTAGTAGGAAGGACTCTATGTCAGATCCGCTGCAGCCGGATTGGGATGAATATATGGTCTGATAGAAGTTTTGAAATGTTTCTTGGATAGCATTGGGGCTAAAGGAAGTTTGGCCATCATGTAGTCTAAAGATACCGTATTTTATGTACTCTCTTGGGGGGAAAAGACACTAATAATTCCTCCAATAAAATTCTGTTTTTTATGTGGGCAAGGTCCCTGGTTAGCCCCTTTGGTTATCTGTTAAAAAGAGTGGTGCAGAGACTGTGGGGGCTGTTAGCCTCCTTGTCCCCATGTGGCCGCTTAGAATCCCTGCTGCTGCATGTTTCAGCTTTATTAAGGTGTAATTGTACAGTGTTTGACTCAAGTAGCTGCCTGTGCTGGGTCAGTTTGCCTTAATTGCTGGGCCCTTTTCCTTCCAAAATGGCGACCGTCAGTCCATGGGCCTCTATGTCCCCTTCACTACCTTTGTCCCCGCTTGTGTGCTTATTTGGGATGGCCCCCCTTTATATCTCCAGCCCGTGGCCTTCTCAGGTCCACCCCTCAATCTCTGAGTGTGGGTATGTGGGGCTGGGGGCGTTGAATCAGGACTACCCTTCTTCTCTGCTCGCTGCAAGATCAACAATACCTAATTTTTCAGGCATGTGTACATGCCTAATTTTTCTGGCCTCTGGTGCTGCACTGTGGCTTCAACAACCAAACCCCCCAAAAAAGGCACATAACAGGGATTAAACTGATAGGAGTAGTACTACTTAACACACCACTCATATCTGGTTGTAACAGTAGTGTACATTTAAAACAACAAAAAATCTTTCTACTGTAATAGATTGCATAGCAGTTAGTTGTCTGCAAGCGTGTGTGTCAGACCTACAGCGTCTACTCTGCCAACTTCTGCAAGTGCACAGTGCCACTCATATCTGTTGTCACAGTAGCTTGCACGCATAGTACCAATCTGTCAAAACCTGTAATGATGAATGAGGTCTAGAGTAGCCTGGTTCCCTTATCCTCTACAGGTTGAGACCTAATGTTTGGGTGACTCCAGACCAACACATGAGTACAAGCAGCACACAAACTCAAAGACGCCATCCTCCTCCTGGTCCAGCATCATCAGCCACATCAACCACTGCTGTCCTCCTTGCCCCCTCTCAACCATCCGCCACTCCATCTCTCACCTTGAGCAGTTCCTGCTCATCTGCCCATAGTCAGGTGCCTGTAAAGGACATGTTTGAGCGTAAGAAGCTAATGTTACAAAGTGCCCCAAATTTGAAGTGATACGACCAACCAAGCATCTTTTTCCTTATAATAATGCAGCGAGAGGCATCTTTTTCCCCAAAATCCAGGCCTTATACACGTGCCCTGATAGGTGACGTAACAAGTATTAAACTGATAAGAGTAGTACTTACAAACACGCCACTCCTATATGGTGGCACCTTTGATTGCATGTGCCGTGCCCCAAAATTGAAGTGATACGACCAACAAAGCATCTTTTTCCATCTCGCGGTTCTAAAAATCCAGGCCTTCTACACGCCCCCTGATAGGTGCTGTAACAGGTATTAAACTGATAAGAGTAGTACTTACAAACACGCCACTCCTATATGGTGGCACCTTTGATTGCACGTGCCGTGCCCCAAAATTGAAGTGATACGACCAAGCAAGCATCTTTTTTCCATCTCCCGGTTCAAAAAAATCCAAGCCTCATACATGCCCCCTGATAGGTGAAGTAACAAATATTAAAACTGTGTAACAGGGCGCCCCCTTCTGTCGGGGTTCGCGTCCTGCACTTTCTTATCTTTTTTATACAGGGAGGAAGACACAGCAGGCTTGTCCAAAGTTGAGTTTTACTGCTATTTTATTTGTTTGCATAAACAGAACAAAAAAACAGTGCTTGTATTCAGCAACAAAATAAAACCCTACATAAACGTGCTTACTATACTCAGGAACGCCCTGACTATATCCTGCGCAGCTTATCTGTGACAGGGAGTGCCACCTTGTGGCCAGGATTGCAAAACAGTCTCTTATTTGTGATATATCGCCACCTTGTGGCCAGGAAACAAACAGTCTCTTATCTTTGTTATATCGCCACCTTGTGGCCAGGAAACAAACAGTCTCTTATCTTTGTTATATCGCCACCTTGTGGCCAAATTGCAAACAGTCTCTTATTTGCCTTTTCCTCTACAGCTTCTATCAATCGTTTGTGAAGCATAGGGCCCTTGTCACCCTCTTGTAATGAGGAACTCTTACTCTCACTCTCAATGCACTCTTCTTCTCCCTGGGACCTTTGTAATCCTTCTCTGGATACAATGAGAATAACATGCATTGGCACCAACCTTTTATCCCTTATTCCTTCCGGCTTCTTAGGGATGGTGTCTTCAGATAATCCTATCTCAGTGGAATATCTCCAATACCACCGAAGTCTTCTCTGTGCGCAAACTCTAGAACACAGCAGCCTTCCTGACTCGCTCCAGCACAAATCCCAGCTCTCAGGATCCCCGCAGCTGAGCTGTCCAGGGCTTTCACACACAGCTCACGGCTCACAGGCCCAAGCCTAAGTGAGAGAGACTCCACCAATCTCTCTGCTGCTTTTAAAGGCAGTTCACAGCTGGGTTTCCATTTAGCCTCTGATAACTGTCTGGATTTAACTCTTTTCATTCTCAGGGGAGAAGTCTTACAGAGCTCTCTTGCGACCCCTAATGGCACTCCATCACATATCCTCCCCCTCAGCTCAACACCATGTAGTTGAGCTACATGAGCCGAGAGGCCGTAAACGCTCACTTGTAACCTTATCTTCCTCTTGTCTTCTCGTCGAAGGGGCTCATCTTCATAGGGCATAATATTCTCTGGTGCAACTATGCAGTATGGGCTTGAGTCTTGCTCTATTCTCTTGAGCTCAACAGCACGCGTACTTCCATGCGCCAGGAGAACTTTCCCTTCTTCAATTGATCCATCAACTTTGACGAAGCAAGGCTTGAGATACCCCTCGAATAGACTACCATGGATTTCGTCCACCGCATCATCTATGGGGAACACACCGTTTTGTTCGCCACATGGCACCCCTGGACCTGGTTGGATACTGACAGTATCTCCAAACCACACCTTTAGGTTGTTACACACAACTCTGTTCCTCCTGATCTTCCCATCTTGGCAAGTGTCATCTGTACGACCTTTGTACGCAGTTTTCTGTCTCTTCTTTCTTTTCAGAAGAACAGGTTTTCCTTGGTACAACAGAAGCTCATCCTTTTGGACCGGAGTCATCGACATCACTTTCTCTTCATTGCTTTGTTTTTCTTCAATTTCTTTTAATAGGACCTGCAGTTCAGATAATTCTGCAGAGAGCGATTTGGTTGTTTCATTTCTCTCACAACCGGTTTCTTTTACATAATCTTTGTAATGATTTACCTTGAGTTGCTTACTCTTATGTTTCCACTCTTCCAATTCTTTTTCTGCTTTCTGGGCAGTAGGTTTGTCCTCCTCATCAATGGGTTTCTTTTCAGGTTTACGCTCTTTGACTTCAACGGCCTTGACAGAGGGACGTGAAATTCTCGGTGACCGTCTTAATGTCCGGCCTATGCTTTCCTCTGCTTCAGGCTCCTCAGCTTCTGCAACTGCGGAAACCACAAATAATGCGTCACCTCTCTTCCTCTTGTTGGAGATCCTGATTGTCATTTCCTTCCCTTCTGTTCCACTGTTTTCATCTTCAGGCACTAGCTTAGATCTAGGTTTACTTTTTAAACCTGGAGCTTGCTTCTCTGATTTTGAAGACTTCTCTACTTCTGTCAATTGAGACTCAACTACTGAGTTTGCTCTGTCAGTCTGCTTGCTCTCGTTGGGAAGTAATTTATCTTTATGTTTATTTTTTGAAATACTTGTTTTCTTCTCAGGTTCAGAAGATTTTTCAGTGTCAAGTGATTTTGTCTCCCTTTTTGTTGATGTTTCAGGTTGCTGCTCTGTATCACACTGATCCGCTATGGTCGGTGAAACCTTTGTTTCCCTGCTTTCTTCTGGCTGATCTATCACAGCTGACTCCTTAGTTTGCTTTGCACCACTCTCCACTTTACTAGATGCTTCTTTGACTACACTCGCTCCCTCTTTATTAGAGACAGAAATAATGTCTTTCTTTTTCTCCGTCTCTTCCATAGCAAGCAATTGTTCTTTTAGGTGAGGGATTTCTTCTGTCATTACCTCCTTCCCAGAGATTCTCTGTTCATAAAGCCGTAACTGGTTGTCCTTCTCAATTAATTGCGTCTTTAGAGACTCCATTGTGGCTGCGTGAGTCTTACTTTGTGCCTCATTCTCAGTGTACAGATTCTGGCCTTTAGCAATTAGATCAAGGATGGTTGCATCCCGTTTTTGCACTTTAACTGCCAATTCGGATTTTTCCTTTTTTAGCTCCTCGGATGTGGCCAAACTTGATTGAAGACCTTTCTCCAGAGTCTCAACAGCTTTGTTTAAAGAGTTTAATTCTTGCTCATTTGTGGATTTGTACTCATTAAACACATTAAGAGTTGACTCTCTCTCACTAATCACCTTATTGTGCTCTTCCCTTAACTGAACCATCTGCTGGGCCTCGCTCTCCAGTTTTCTGGTGAACTTTGCTAGCTTGTCCTCAGTTTGCTTCAATATACCGCTTAGATTGTCCACTTGGTGGTTGAGTCCAGCTATGTTTTGTCTTGATGACTCTTCATTTCTTTGCATGTCTTCAATCACCTGCTCCTTCTGCCTCTTCTCATCTTCCACCCGATATTGGAGTCCCTCAAGCTCCTTGTCCTTTTGCGTTAATACTGTTTTCAGCTTGGAGATTTCCAGTTTCAATGTGGTTATTTGACAAATCAGCTGCTCCTCTTGAGTTTGAGCCGCTTGGTCTTGTCTCTCCTTCTGTACAGTGTTCTCTGAAAGGGATGTCTGCAGATTGGTAATTATTCCCTGTAGCTGCAGTTTCTCAGAACCAAACCGGGCTCTCTGGGTTTCTAGTTCTGCATTTGTGGAGCTCTTCTCTTGTTCTAGCTTGGTGATCTGTACTTGGAGGGCTGTACACCTAGCAGTGATTTCAGCTACTTCCCTGGGTCAATCCTTCCATCTTCAGGATGTCCCCCATGTTTTCCCAGCTTAGACTTGGGAGTATTCTTCCTCTGCTCCCAAATAGGCATCAGTTTCTCATTCATGTAAGACACTCTGTAGTCCTCAAATGCAGGCATCCTCCGCCATTCAGGAATATAGTCTGGCATCATCTTTACCTCTCGCTGGTCTGGTTTGGTATGACACATCTCCATGCTCTGCGTCATTTGTCCTGTCTGGGACACTGGGTACTCCTTGAGTTTTTCTGCATTGCGGTCAGTCCGTTTCTTTTCTCTATTATAAGCAGCTTCCACTTCTCTGAACTGGTTTTTTATCATCTCTAAGTCGGATGCACTTTGCAAGTAGCTGGCCTTTTCCACTTGAAGTGAAGACTCAAGGTCCAGGATCCGCAACTGGATAACTTCAGAGTTAAGCTTAGATTCCCGATTGGCTGCTCTTTCCGATTCTATATCTTCTTCCAGTCTTTTTACTGTTTGTGCTGCTGTCTCCAGTTCCAGCATCAGTCTCTCCTCTCTCTCACGACTGTATTCCAGCTCATTCTTCTGACGTGAGAAGTTATCCATGCAGACATTTTTCTCTGCTTCCATTTCATGTAGCTGCTTGTGCAACTCTTGAACCTTCCTGTTTTGGGACTGGATAACAGATTCCATTTCTTTCTTCATCTCCTGCTCTCTCATCTGAAGCTCCTCAATCTTGACTTTAAATTGTCCTTAAAAGCCTTAAAGAATGCTGTTTCTCCTCCTCTAAGGCCATTCTGTCTGCACTAGCAGGCTCTTTTGCTTTCTCAGCAATATCTGTTACTGTCTCTGCAGTTTCTTTTGTGCACTCTGCATTCTCATCAGCAGCTCCTGCCGTCTCTGTGGCGGCTCCTGCCGTCTGTGGCGGCTCCTGTCGTCTCTGTGGCGGCTCCTGCTGTCTCTGTGGCGGCTCCTCTGTCAGCCCGCCAGTTCCTTACTTGTCTATCTTTGACAATATCAAATGACTTCCCAACGCCAAGCTCCAATGGGGTGTCCATAATATTTGGATGGAAATCTCTCCTTGTCATGCCAGTCGAACCTTTCTCGTGTGGTTGAAGTATAGGAGCACTTCTCCGGCTAGCTTGTTGCACCCCCAGCGCCTTTATGCTGGCTGTAAAGTACGCCTTCTGTTCATTCTGGGAGTCTTTTCCTCATCCTCTCATCAGGGAACCCGTACACTGGCCTGTGGTAGAGGATGGGGCATGCTCCTCTTTGGTATTCCATCTTCTATCATCAGATTTTTCCCACAGACAGGTAGGGGCCTGTCCAAATTGGGAGACTTCCCCCCTCGGTACTGTGACTTCTCCTTATTACAACTCAGGTTCTCTTTGTTCTTATATTTCTGGGTACTGATTCTTTGTGCTCTGACATTCCCGGGTAACTCCAACTCTGGCAAGGATCTCAGCTTTGAGGTCATCATAATTTTCTTTCTTTTCTTCATTCAAGCTCAGATAAGCTTTCTGAGCTTCGCCCGTCAAATACGGGGCAATGAGGCTGGCCCCAGTACCGTTTTGTGCCACGCCTCCCTAATGGCTGTTCTCTCAAAAATGGTGAGGTATATGATCACATCATCATCCTCTGTCAGCTCCCAAAGAATTTCATTGGCTCTAACTCTGGCCGCATCTTTTCTATATTTTTCCAGTATAGCTTCATTCTGGGCTAACTGGACGGCCCACTTTCTAGTGAACTCTTGATGAGCAGCTGTGGCCTCTCTCATGCGGATTGTTTCCTCCTCTGCTTGTCGCTGCTGTTCCTGCTGTTGCTGCTGCAGTTGCTGCTGCAGTTGCTGCTGCAGTTGCTGCTGCTGCTGTTGCAGCAAGGCCTTCAGTATATCCTCCATCACTGTACTGTACTGTGGGCTGTCTTCCTGCACTCAGACACTTCACGATCCCACCACTGCCATCCAGTGTAACAGGGCGGCCCCCTTCTGTCGGGGTTCGCGTCCTGCACTTTCTTATCTTTTTTATACTGGGAGGAAGACACAGCAGGCTTGTCCAAAGTTGAGTTTTAACTGCTATTTTTATTTGTTTGCATAAACAGAACAAAAAAACAGTGCTTTGTATTCAGCAACAAAAGTAAAACCCTACATAAACGTGCTTACTATACTCAGGAACGCCCTGACTATATCCCTGCGCAGCTTATCTGTGACAGGGAGTGCCACCTTGTGGCCAGGATGCAAACAGTCTCTTATTTGTGATATATCGCCACCTTGTGGCCAGGAAAACAAACAGTCTCTTATCTTTGTTATATCGCCACCTTGTGGCCAAATTGCAAACAGTCTCTTATTTGCCTTTTCCTCTACAGCTTCTATCAATCGTTTGTGAAGCATAGGGCCCCTTGTCACCCTCTTGTAATGAGGGAACTCTTACTCTCACTCTCAATGCACTCTTCTTCTCCCTGGGGACCTTTGTAATCCTTCTCTGGATACAATGAGAATAACATGCATTGGCACCAACCTTTTATCCCTTATTCCTTCGGCTTTCTAGGGATGGTGTCTTCAGATAATCCTATCTCAGTGGAATATCTCCAAATACCACCACGAAGTCTCTCTGTGCGCAAACTCTAGAACACAGCAGCCTTCCTGACTGTCTCGCTCCAGCACAAATCCCAGCTCTCAGGATCCCCGCAGCTGAGCTGTCCAGGGCTTTACAACACAGCTCACGGCTCACGGCTCTTAGGCCCAAGCCTAAGTGAGAGAGACTCCACCAATCTCTCTGCTGCTTTTAAAGGCAGTTCACAGCTGGGTTTCCATTTAGCCACTGATAACTGTCTGGATTTAACTCTTTTCATTCTCAGGGGAGAAGTCTTACAGAGCTCTCTTGCGACCCCTAATGGCACTCCCATCACAACTGATAAGAGTAGTACGTACAAACACGCCACTCCTATCTGTCACTTAAGAAAAAGAATACGGACAAATCTCTAAGTGGAATAGAGTAAATAATAATATCAAATATGTGTTCCAAGTAATTCTGGATCCTATAAATCTATGTCCAGTGTACTAAAGAACACCTAAGACTCTATTTTGGAATGTGTAGCAACTTGTTACTAGAAAAAAACACAATAAACTTTATTAAAGAAAAAAAAAAAAAAAGGTGTGAATGAAGAATATATACAATGAGTGTAATAAAAGATATACTTAAGTATATCAAACAGCGGGCTAATGTAAAGGGGGAGGGGGGGTGTACAGTCTAAAGAGTAAACCCCAAAGTAATAATATGAGTACTCACAAATGGTAATATAATATAGAGGTCAGCACCTGTCTATTTGAGAGGACAGATGGCGGCCAACAGTTGCTCCTGTTGATAAAACAAGTGGGTCTCTATGTTTCCCATGGGATATAAGAGCGACACAGCACTCCCCATCCCATAAGCTGAAGTAAGTTCAAAAATAGGGAACATAGAAAATATCCACTATCAAAAATTAGTGTAATGATCCTGATAACACAGCACAATGCTGTAATCAAGAGAAGCCAAGCATCTTTTTCCATCTCCCGGTTCTAAAAATCCAGGTCTTATACACGCCCCCTGATAGGTGACGTAAAAAGTATTAAACTGATAAGAGTAGTACTTACAAACACGCCACTCCTATCTGGTGGCACCTTTGATTGCACGTGCCGTGCCCCAAAATTGAAGTGATACGACCAACCAAGCATCTTTTTCCATCTCCCGGTTCTAAAAATCCAGGCCTTATACACGCCCCCTGATAGGTGCTGTAACAGGTATTAAACTGATAAGAGTAGTACTACTTAACACACCTTATAATAATGCAGAGAGAGGCAACGCAATGAGAGGAGTCTGAAGAAGATGAGTCAGAGGAGGAAGGTGGCTTTGAGGAGGTGGAAGACCAAACACAGCAGGCGTCCCAAGGGGCTTGTTGTCACTTTTCGGGGACCCTTGGTGGCTGGGTGGAGGAAGAGACCTTCAATGACATCAGTGAGGACATGGCTAGCTTTGTATCCAACCTTGTGCAAACGGGGAGTTTGCGGTTGTGCAAATGGACTGTTTGCGGTTGTTTGCGGTGCGTTAAACGGGGAGTTTGGTCTGTCACTGTGAAGTGGGCCTAACCCTTACACTACCTGATCAATACAACATCATACCTGATGATTTAAAGCACGTTATTCCAAACAATTTAGGAATGTTAGGTAATTTATGCTGTTTATGGCTTAAAACCAGACTCTGCATCAACTACGTAATTTTCCGTGGGAGTTTTGCCATGAATTAACCTCCGGCATGCCACAGTCCAGGTGTTAGTCCCGTTGAAACAATTTTCCCATCACTATTGTGGCCAGAAAGAGTCCCTGTGGGTTTTAAAATCCGCCCTGCCCATTAAAAGTCTATGGTGGTTCACCGGGTTCGCGGGTTCGCGAACATTTGCGGCAGTTCGCATTCGATGTTCGCGAACCGAAAATGTTATGTTCGCGACATCACTATCAATTAGTTTTGTGGATCCACTATAGACATCTGTGGAGCCTATTCTACTACAAAACTCAACTTTAAATCTAGCCAGCAAATTAGCGCGGCACAGGACTTGAAGCGAATTGGGTATTACTGTTGGCTACTGGAAGTGACTACTGGTTTCCCTTAAAGTAATACCACTCCAAAATATTTTAATTGCCCAATAAATATTGTTACACCTCAAGACACATCCTACTTATGAAATAATGGTTCTAAAAATTGAAAATGTACTCAGACACCTCAGAGGTGGTGGAAAGGAGGTCCTAGTAGCCATGAAATACAACCCGGGCCTGAAGAAAATCATCACACAACATTACACATCATCAAGTGATATAGGCTTTCACAAGATACTTATAACCTCTATAATGGACCTTTGTTTAGCTGGCCACATAGCTAGTATCCATCAAAATCCAAATGTGAGATCAAAAGAGTCTAAGCCTGCACCATAAAATCAACTCCTTCCTAACAGTCTGGCTAGGTGTGAATCAGCATTGGTCCCCTCGACTTTTCATGAACAGAACCACTACCCCTTAAAGAATGGCTTAATCTAGTACAAATCAATTAAAATCTATCCAACATACTAAAGTACAAAAAAATAATAAATCGGCCAGTAAAACCCCATTTGAAAAATGCTGCATATATAATTAAAATGGTAATAAAAACATTTCCATCATCTACAATTACCTGTTAGACCAGGCCACATTAGATAGCTTGCAATAGAGTAAAATACATAAAAATGCAACAGACTCCTCCCTTAACATAATATTGAGAGAGAATTCCTACAGAACCATCATGTGGTAGTACCTGACCCCTGCTAGACTAAAGCTCTTATATCCTTCTCTAGATGGCAACTGTTTTAGAGGTTGCAATTCCACCCGTACACTAAGCCACATAGTATAGGACTGCCTTAAAATAGAACACATCTGGTCAGAAAGCTATGACACCCCAGATAGGCTATGGGGGCACAGAATACCTCAAAAACCAGATGAACCCTTATTAGGTTTTGCTATCACCGGCCTTTCCAAAGAGGCCCAACTTCTCTCAAACCAAATCAGGAACACGATTGCTGAAACGTGGAAGACGTCCATTCCTCTATTTGGGGAAGTACTGAAAAAATGTAAATACATACATTCAATTAGCTTGATCTCTGGAAAACTAGATGACAACTATCAAAAGTGGGCTTCCTTGTGGGACAACTGGGACCTACGAATTGGATGGTAGCATAAAAAACAAAACAAAATGTAATACATATACAGACCTCAAGAACGATATTATACAAAGTTTTCCCCCGTCCCATCTTCCCCCACCCTCTGTTTGCACATGTGATGCTGGGCAGTGGGCATCCATCATGTGCCCTAATGCCTATAACTTGCAGGATTCCATTTTTTTTTTATATTACAGAATATATGTCACTGAATTAGGTAGACTAGGAAGTCATACCAAGTGAATTTAAAAAAAATCCCATGTATGTGTGTGGCATAATTACATATTTGATGTGCTTCATAACAGACACATGTAAGAGTGATAACAGGGTTTTTATTTAGAGCTAGAAGGAAGAATCATGACCTAAGCAAGGTCCAGTGGGCATGTCCAATAATGCTTTGGTCATTACTAACCCCTTAATATAATAATAAACACAAAACACTTTTTGGGATAACATACTGGCCACAGCATTTATTGGTAAATACAAATTCACTTAATAACAATACCAATAATAAAGTAAACATGAGCAAGAAGGGAGGAGACTGCCCCAAGACAGTACACTATACGCCCTGAACCCTTGTGCCATAGGGTAGGATCTCCCCACTTTACCACTGCCCTGGTGACTCCCCTCACCACCCACCACGAAAAAGGCTGCAGAATACCTTTGCGGCATTAGACCATGAAAAAATTCCAAGGCCATCCCAACAAGTCCCTATGCTAAGAGCTGCTGCCTACACATATCCTTAAAACAGGCTATTATCATGAATGACTAATATGGGAGCCCCTAAACTACCACTGCTCCTGAAAACTATTTCCAGACAAACTAAACTTGAACTTTTTCTCTTCATACATGCCCAAGATGGCCCTTCACAAACCAATCCTGCAAGCTCACCTATGTGGCAGCTGTTACCATGCATAATCCTTTCCTATCCATTTATAGAACCCGCTGTTTCGCGAGTGTATTACCAGGGATGTTACAACCCCTCTGACCAATACCAAGGTAGGCATCAACTAGTGCCATTCGCCACCTGCTCTCCAATTGATGACAATACCCATCTACATAACAAACCGACTGTTCTGCCATCTGACCTAGGCCACACATCCCAGCTGTGGCCCTGGATCAGCAGCTGAGGTGAAGCACCTACTTGGTCCACCATCACAGCTGCGACCTGCCCTTCTCCAAACCATGGGACTAACCCAGCCTGGCAGGCTGTTACAGAGTCTGTTCATGCACAAAGCACGTGTGGTACCAAGTTCTGACATGGAATAGACCCAGTTCTGACTGCACGTCACCAAGTTGCAGAATAGTGCTCCTAGGGAACCACCTTTTTCCCCGTGACGGAACAGCATGAACCAAGTCACAAAGAACTGCAATACCACAAAGGAGAGTGATCAGTGTACTCGGACACTTTAACTACCTCTCTTTTCCACCTGGTTCCCCCTTTGGACCGCCTAAGGCACATGGCCATCTGATCACGCAGCTGATGGAGCAAACAATCAAGCATAAGACAAACAAACCCTTCTGTCGGACCTTTATTATCAAGACACTGGAACACCAAAAAGAGGAGGGGAAATTGACCTCGCCCAATATTTTTGGGTCTCATGTGCAGTTCATGAAGGGACAACGTGCCCCACAAATGTTCTCTTCCAACCTTAGGCCAGGTTTAAAATGGCTTCCTTTAAGCTATGCCTGCTGTATTACATAGCTTTTCCCTCAAGCCAAGGTTGGATTATACCCCCAACTGGGAAACCTATCCTCGACCGCTGCATCAAGCTTAATAGCTGTTTTGACCCATTAATCATGGCCAATGTCTCTAATAGATTAAGCGATTTATGTCCCAGAGATATAATATGACCTGGCTTACCCCTGTAACAGAGGTACGATACCCCGGTCACTTAGCGCTGGCTGACTCTCATCGCCGTTCCCAACGGCCGCCTGTCACTCAATTGGAAAAGGGAGAGAGGCCCTAAATCCCAGGCCCTATGTCCCTGAGCTTAACAAGACGTAGAAACTATGGCACATTACCAGCGACGACTGCCCTTTTATGCTACCACCCGCACCAGGGCACACTAGGTGTGCCCCAGTCCACACGTACCTGATAGGAAAAAACAGCGCGCACACACCTTCCCCGATGGATGCCGGGGAGAGGAAGAAAACAGTGTGGACCACAATGAACTCTGTCCACAGGAGGGGGGGCGAAAAAGGGTACACTGGCTCACCTGCCCCCGACCGGGTGCCTAATTGCACCACTGGGGTGCCGCCAGCCGAGGGACCAGCCCCAACACTCCCAGCAGGTCTCCCAGCCTGCTACCGGTCACCGACCTCCACTCCATGTCAGGATTCTGTTCCTGCAGGAAACGGTCTACATCACATGATCCCCAGGCCTCCTTATCAGGCTGTTACTGGGACGTCAAGGGATGTTGCCTCACCATCTGCTGTATGCTTTGGGCGGTACGCCCCCTAGCAGCGTCGCATTCTTGGCCGGCATGTTCCCTGGGCAGCTGCCAGTCTGATGCCTGGCTCCGATCTCTGACAGCCTTCCCGTGTCAGCCAGGATGCAATCGGCACGCGCAACAGGGTAAAAAAGGCTGGGTGTGTGAGTGCCAGAACGCCATCTGCATCCACTTGACAGCTACATGCATACCAAGACCCATGTGTGGTGCCAACGATCAACCAGTGGAGAAGCAAGGCAAGGGGATCATGCAAGGTGGGCGTCACTTGTGCCCCTTATCTCCAACATGCAGGATTCAGCACTACTGTGGCATGCCCGCACAATTTGAACTACAAGTCCCCAGATCCCCGGGACTCCCCAGCGCCCCCGATGGTGCTACGCTTCCTCCAGCGCCCATCAAGGGAAGCTCAGATCTCTATTTCCCACCAGCCCTTCCCACGCCAGCCAGGATGCAACCAGGGCCACAGAGAATAGAGTACTAAAGGCTATGGGGCCAGGGTTGGGCCCAGGCCCCTCTTCAGCATACACACAATGGCTTGGATGCCAGCCAACGACCCCAGGACGGAGCAAGTGGCAACGGGGGAGAAGGGGGAGGACAACCATCGCTGCCCTTGACCGGAGCCCTGCAGGCTTCAGGACCAATACTCCTGCCCAGCAGCCCATACTCCAGCCAGTCTCTGGGCCTTGCAGCTCTGACTCCCACTCTCCACCACCCCTGTGCCACACCACACCGTCATGCTAAAACACACTCAGATTGTCTCAGCCTTACTTTCTACACTGATGGACTCTTCTTTCCTGCGTGCTCTCCCTGTGGCCTGTCAGTGTTGTCTATGCACTGTCACGCCGGCTCTTGGGGGAGAACTATATTTTCCATGACCCTCCAGGACCTCGCGGGCAATGCCTGATGACCCTGTGCCATGCTCCCGAGTCGGAGGACCATTAAGGGAACATCTTTTCACCCCCAGCCGCATCTTCACTTCTGAGAATGCTGGCGCCTCCCAAGCAAGCCGCATCAAGATCTCCACCTCCACAGCATGAAGGGTCTAATCAGGACCACATGGACAGAGGTAAGGGGCTAGACCTATGTAAAGAGAAATGAAGAGAATGACAGGGAAACAAAAACATATCTTTTCACTTGGCTAACTGGGGGCTTAATGGCTAAGCTGGCGCCACTTGCCTGTTAGTGGCTCCGCCCCCCAGCTAGACACCCCCTTTCCATGCTCCCAGGTCTGCCAGGTCACGTGGCCCTTTTACCAACTCCAGGATGCCTGGAGAGGTATACAGGCCATTCATAACTTTGAATGTTTTAGCTATATTTGATTTAGCTTTCAATGTAAGCCCCTCTGTAATATTACACAATATTTTTCAATTAATACATTACTAATAATTTATTTAACAATAGAATGGTGTTTCTTGCTTTATTCTGCAAATATTAAGCTTTGCGATATACTGTTCCTTTTAGTGATAAATTTAGTGTATGCTTTATGCTGGACTAAAAAAATATGTATAATATGTTATAATATTAATAGTGCAATAGATGCAAGCATCAGAAAATAGAAAAGGCACGCAAAGGCGCACAGGGAGATAAATAGTTTCTACCTCTCTCTATATAAGTGCGCACGCTGATACCTATTTATATAAACACATCTAGAGATATAAGGCTGTCATTGTGCATGTCGCACAGAGGCCATTTTATATTTATGAGAAATATATTATATTCTACCTTTCAATGTTTTGATAGAAATGGATTTTATTTCTTATAATGACACATTATTCCTATTTATATTCGGTCTGCTTGTCCTGTTATTGATCCCTTGCTCATCAGATATTCGTCATTCTCTGCCGGCATCTTGTAATCTGAGTACTGTGAGATGTGCAGAGGAATTTGAATATAAGAAAGACTGGAGATATTATAATTGGAGGAGTAGCTGTCTGTCATACCGGATATGTGCCATATTAAAACCACAGTCCCCATTTGTTTTTTGTAAGTGTCTTCTTCTATTCTAAGTAATATTTAAACCAGACTTACATAGGTAGGAAGAAACACACTGAGAGGACACTGTTTAGTAGATATTATTACTGAGAGGAAGAAAGATGAAAATAGACATACTGGGGGAGTTTCATATTACACTGAATTAGCAAGAATATAATAAGACTACTGAGATCAGAACACACTCTCACATGGGATGTACTGAGACCAGTGAGATGTGTCAGACACACTCTCCACATGTATGTACTGAGGACAGGAGAGATGTATCAGACACACTCTAATGGATGTACTGAGACCAGAGAGATGTATCAGACACCACTCTCACATGAATGTACTGAGGACAAGGAGAGATGTATCAGACACACTCTCACAGAATGTACTGAGACAAGTGAGATGTGTCAGACACACTCTCACATGAATGTACTGAGACAGGAGAGATGTATCAGACCACACTCTCACAATGAATGTACTGAGACAGGAGAGATGTATAAGACACACTCTCGCATGGATGTACTGAGACAGGAGAGATGTATCAGATACACTCTCACATGGATGTACTGACACTAGAGATGTATCAGATACACTCTCACATGGATGTACTGAGACAGGAGAGATGTATCAGACACACTCTCACATGTATGTGCTGACACTAGAGATGTATCAGACACACTCTCAAATGAATGTACTGAGACAGGAGAGATGTATCAGACACACTCTCACATGTATGTACTGACACTAGAGATGTATCAGACACACTCTCACATGAATGTACTGAGACAGAGAGATGTATCAGACACACTCTCACATGTATGTACTGACACTAGAGATGTATCAGATACACTCTCACATGGAGGTACTGAGACAGGAGAGATGTATCAGACACACTCTCACATGTATGTACTGACACTAGAGATGTATCAGACACACTCTCAAATGAATGTACTGAGACAGGAGAGATGTATCAGACACACTCTCACATGTATGTACTGACACTAGAGATGTATCAGACACACTCTCACATGAATGTACTGAGACAGGAGACATGTATCAGACACACTCTCACATGAATGTACTGAGACAGGAGAGATGTATCAGACACACTCTCACAAGGATGTACTGAGTCATGAGAGATTTATCAGACACACTCTCACATGAACGTACTGAGACCAGAGAGATGTATTAGACACACTCTCACATGTATGTACTGAGACAGGAGAGATGTATCAGACACACTCTCACATGGATGTACTGAGACAGGAGAGATGTATCAGACACACTCTCACATGGATGTACTGAGACAGGAGAGATGTATCAGACACACTCCCACATGGATGTACTGAGACAGGAGAGATGTATCAGACACACTCTCACATGGATGTACTGAGACAGGAGAGATGTATCAGACACACTCCCACATGGATGTACTGAGACAGGAGAGATGTATCAGACACACTCCCACATGGATGTACTGAGACAGGAGAGATGTATCAGACACACTCTCAAATTAATGTACTGAGACAGAAGATATGTATCAGACACACTCTCACATGGATATACTGAGACAGGAGAGATGTATCAGACACACTCTCAAATTAATGTACTGAGACAGGAGAGATGTATCAGACACACTCTCACATGGATGTACTGAGTCATGAGAGATGTATCAGACACACTCTCAAATTAATGTACTGAGACAGGAGAGATGTATTAGACACACTCTCACATGAATGTACTGAGTCATGAGAGATGTATCAGACACACTCTCAAATTAATGTACTGAGACGAGAGAGATGTATCAGACACACTCTCACATGAATGTACTGAGACAGGAGAGATGTATCAGACACACTCTCACATGGATATACTGAGACAGGAGAGATTTATCAGACACACTCTCACATGAATGTACTGAGACTAGAGAGATGTACCAGACACACTCTCAAATTAATGTACTGAGACAGGAGAGATGTATTAGACACGCACTTACATGTATGTACTGACACTAGAGATGTATCAGACACACTCTCAAATGAATGTACTGAGACAGGAGAGCTGTATCAGACACACTCTCAAATGTATGTACTGAGACAGGAGAGATGTATCAGACACACTCTCACATGGATGTACTGACACTAGAGATGTATCAGATACACTCTCACATGGAGGTATTGAGACAGGAGAGATGTATCAGAACACTCTCACATGTATGTTACTGAGAAGGCAGAGATGTATCAGACACACTCTCACATGTATGTACTGAGACCAGAGAGATGTATCAGACACACTCTCACATGGAGGTATTGAGACAGGAGAGATGTATCAGACACACTCTCACATGGATATACTGAGACAGGAGAAATGTATCAGACACACTATCACATGGATGTACTGAGTCATGAGAGATGTATCAGACACACTCTCAAATGAATGTACTGAGACAGGAGAGATGTATCAGACACACTCTCACATGTATGTACTGACACTAGAGATGTATCAGACACACTCTCAAATGAATGTACTGAGACAGGAGAGATGTATCAGACACACTCTCACATGGACGTACTGAGACAGGAGAAATGTATCAGACACACTATCACATGGATGTACTGAGTCATGAGAGATGTATCAGACACTCTCTCAAATTAATGTACTGAGACAGGAGAGATGTATCAGACACACTCTCAAATGAATGTACTGAGACAGGAGAGATGTATCAGACACACTCTCACATGAATGTACTGAGACAGGAGAGAGATGTATCAGACACAATCTCAAATGAATTGTATGAGACGGAGGATGTATCAGACACACCTCTCACATGGATGTACTGAGACAGGGGAGATGTATCAGACACACTCTCACATGAATGTACTGAGACCAGAGAGATATATCAGACACACTCTCACATGAATGTACTGAGACAGGAGAGATGTATCAGACACACTCTCACATGGATGTACTGAGACAGGAGAGATGTATCAGACACACTTCACATGAATGTACCTGAGACAGGGGAGATGTATCAGACACCTCTACATGAATGTACTGAGACAGGGGGAGATGTATCAGACACACTCTCACATGGATGTACTGAGACGGGTGAGATGTATCAGACACCACTCTCACATGGATGTACTCAGACAGGAGAGATGTATAAGACACACTCTCGCATGGATGTACTGAGACAGGAGAGATGTATCAGACACACTCTCACATGAATGTACTGAGACCAGAGAGATGTATCAGACACGCTCTCACATGAATGTACTCAGACAGGAGAGATGTATAAGACACACTCTCGCATGAATGTACTGAGACAGGAGAGATGTATCAGACACACTCTCACATGGATGTACTGAGACGGGTGAGATGTATCAGACACACTCTCACATGGATGTACTGAGACCAGAGAGATGTATCTGACACACTCTCACATGGATGTACTGAGACAGGAGAGATGTATCAGACACACTCTCACATGTATGTACTGATACAGGAGAGATGTATCAGACACGCTCTCACATGTATGTACTGAGACAGGAGAGATGTATCAGACACACTCTCACATGAAAGTACTGAGACAGGAAAGATATATCAGACACTCTCTTACATGGTGTTTAAATAAAAATCTTCCTAGGTATCCACATAATGTTAGAGATTTCTGGTTTCAGCTAAATTTTTAGGATTTGTATCCAAGTAATTGCTGCTTTGGGTGATTATATTCACAGTGAGATTTTTACAGGCATTTCTTGTAGTTGAAGTTTTGTCACTATAATCATCGGTAAATAGGATATTACATAATCCAGATTTCCATTTAAAATATCTTTCTTTTTTACTACTGTATTTAATACAAAAAAAGGTGCTTTTACTTTATGCATTTAAATTTATTAACAAATATAAAAAAAGAGTAAATACAATGTATCTGCTAATGAATGTCATGAGTATTGTATACAGTGATACTCATTCTTATTGTACCAAGATTTATGTATATTAAAAACCTTTCAAGAGATGTTTTCAGTTTTACAGCAATGCTCATTAGATGTTGCTAATCAAATCTAACACCAGATGATATAAAATAAAATAGGGCATTAGAACAATAAAAAAGAATGTACAAAATGCATAATGTAAAAATCTGGGATGAGGGATCCACAATATAATAATAATAATAATAATAATAATAATAATAATAATAACAATTTTATTATCTGGATGCTTTTGTTTTTTCTTGTGATGGTCTTGAGGTGTTGAATAGGATGATCTTTCTGGGTAGACAGTGTCCAAATACGGTTGTGTTTGATACAATGTTTGTGCAGATTCCTCCGATGTAACGGCTCATTTCAGGGTCACTGTATTGTATCATATAAGTGTATTGGAGGACGATTATGGATATGTCTAGTGTTATAGATCTTATTGTTGTGCAAGGTCTGTCCTCCTTACAGATTCCTGATAGAGTTTATTTGGGGTTACTTCTAAAAAAGTTTAGTTCAGTCTTACTCCCATTTTTGCTGAAGCGTTTGGTCACTTTTGGTGTCTAAATGCAAGGACAGGAGCTCTGGGAATTAGCTGCCCTTATTAAATTGCGATCTCAGCCAATTGAATAGGGCTCTATATAAGCACAGAAGCATATAATTTTGCAGTAATCTTTAGATAGTGAACTTCTATCCCACAAGCAAGGTCATCACTAACTAAAACTTCTGTAAAAAAGAGTCTGCTCTTTTCTTCTATAGAACCCTATTCAATTTGCCGAATCACAATTTAATAAGGCTGTATGTGTTTAATTCTGTGTCACTGGTTAGTAATGGATCGCTAAATCTCTCTCCTCAGGGCAGTCAGTCAGTGAACAGGTTAAAACAATCACACTTTCTCGTCTCTCCAGGTAACAAAAGGTTAATATCACAGGGTGTGACAAATCTGCTATACAATGATAAAATTACGCATTCACACAAAAGAAAAGTGGAAATTACATACCCTAATTGGTGACTAAGGGGGCTAACTTTTCAGACTAGATACATTTAGAGATCAAAAAGTTATAAAATGATATCTAAAGATATAACTGAAAATGAATTTAAACTCTCCAAATATTCAGAAGAAAATGTACCTTATTCTAATCAATGAAATCCCATAAAAATGTTTCTTTAATATGGACATAATCTGTTTCTGCCATTAAGTGTCTAGCTATAATATATTTTTGAATTTCCATCTAGGTTAGTAGATTGGTTAAAAGGTCTACATTTTGTACTTTTTTCTTGTGAATGTTGTGTTATTCAGCTGGATCTAATTGTTCTATATATATATATATATTTTTTTTTTCACTCTAGTATTTACTGCAGCAAATTTGGGTGCACACACATTGCATCTTTTGCTGGAAGCTGCAAATAGCTAAATTCCCATGAGTCACTATGAGGTGATAGTTAGATACTTACAGCCCTATGCTAATCCCTGAAAAAGCAATTGTGAATGCCCTAACTGCAGAGTAAACCCTACCTAGCTATGCTAATCCTCCTCCCCTAAAACATTGCGTGCATACAACCCCGGGTCACTGCTACGAGTGAACTTTACAACACAGAAAAACACAAAAAACAAGACATAAATACCCATTGAGAGAGAAATTATGAGTTACTTCCTGACACTCTGACACCCAAACCCTATGCTAATAATATTTTATGGATCACTAGAAAATCACAGCACTGCCATAATTAAAAAAAAAATGATTTACAGTATAATAAAAAAAATGCACTACAAAATGCTTATATTTTAACATTATTTTACACTTAACAATTCGATACTTACATATGTGTAATTAAAAAATATGATATGTTGGTGTTTAGCCTGTTTTATGATATTAAATCCAGGGTAACAAACAATCCAGTACTCAAGGGGTTAATACACATCAAAAAACCTTGTTGCCCATGAACAAACACTCTAATCCATTGTCTATAAATATGTCATATTTTAACACAAAACAAACAAATTGTATTTTTTAAACCTATAAATACAATTGTCACATCTATTTAATATCAAAATATATTAATAAAGGAAAACAATTATTTTATATATATATCTCTATTCTCTTGCTGTAGCTAGTTAGTTGTTCCTCATTATAAGATTTAAGACATTCACATTTCCTATTGGCTCCTACTGTAGAGCTGTCTCATCTGTAAAGCTTGGTTTGGCTGCACTCTGCACATAAATCTGAGCTAAATTTATGGACTGAGCTGATTTCTGTAATTTGGGGGAGTAAATGATTTGAACTCTCACAGACTTGTTACTGCATTCCCCTAACTTAGAGCACCTGATTTACATGGGGCTCTTAGGCACTTTTGTGCACAGTCTGTACTGCAGATACTGTACCTCATTGGAAATCCAAGATTCCATTTTACAATACTATTGAGGAGACCTTCATGGATGTTAAGGTTTTTGAATAAGTGTCTAATCCAAAATGAGCTGCAAACCTCAATGTTTTCTGTTAACTGCTCAATCCTTCCACTCTTGAATAATGCTCTGTTCTTGGTATCCTTTTTCTGAGTGAAGGGGGTTTGATATATCAGGACCTTTGTTCAAACATGTCCTAACAAACATGTAGCAGGGTCCTGTACAATACCTTCTTCTATTGTATGCTGGCTGTAGAGATCATGTCAAACAACAAGGCTCAAATATGAGCCTTCTTTAAGGTTTTTCTAAAAGACTGAAAGATTATTTTACAAGCCAAAGCCTCCCTAAATTCCTTAAAATCCTAATAACTTTATGTATCAAAATGGATTTTGGGGATTTAAGGTATTGACATTAGAAGTCTCACCAACAACAATATCATCCTTTTGTAGCTCCTTGTTTAGTACCAGGGAAGGATTAACCTATGAGAATGGTTGTTACACTACTGTATGCTGAGCTTGAAAACATCTGAGCCTATAGAATACAGAGCAGATTACTTCAGACGCCCGAATCAGTCTTCCTTCAAATACTGGCTTATAATCCCTTGTTTGTGTTGCATCTGGAGTGAGTGTGTCTGTTTCTCCCTTGTGGATTTTACTGCAGCAATACATTTTATTAAGGAATTACTCTGTAGAAGAATATCCACTTGTCATTCAAGAGATCTGTCATGATCTGCTGCTTCAATTGGACTTGGTAAGAACCTAGTTCAAACTTATCCAGCAGAATTGTGAAGTGCTTGTACACCTCTGATAGCAGGAGATGGACCATACACAGGAACCACACCCAGGAGATTGCTTCCACAGACTAGGATATCAGGAACACCATATAATCCCTTAGAATTAGGATTAATGCACAGAATGACACTTACACATTGTTTTATGTAAGTCCAGACACATCTGTCATACCTTTATTAATTGCAACATTTTATAACATTTTCTGGCACACAGGCTGGCCAATCAGTAAGCTCCATCCCTAAATAATAGGCTGCCCCTTGCTTATTGGGAACACCCTGTACCTCTGATGAGATCAGATCTTATCTGGTAATTATATTGAACTTTAACAATTGTTATAACCACTCTGACTCTTTGCATATCTGCTCAAGGCCCTGTAAGGGCGGTGGAGTCTCACCAGATACCAACACGGTAATAATAGGCTGCTTCTGCTTACTATCAGCACCTATGGTCTTAGGTGTTGGCTGATGCAATAGCCTGCATAATAGCTAATATATTATGCAGAGCATAAACCCAAGATACATAGGGTATAACAGTATAAATTATATTTTAAATATACGCACTAAGAAACTACATACAAAATAATAAAATAATAAAACAGGGTAACACTGGCCACGTTAGGCCAGGGCATGTCAATTACCCTCCTTCCTTTCTAGTGGCTGCTACCTTGTTCTCTGAGGTGTAAGCCATGGTACAGTCCAATAATCTCCATAGGTCCAAGAACCCAGTCCAGCTGGTAGCTGGTAAGCTCTAGGGAGTGCAGGAAGCATCGTGGTCCTCCTCTCCTCCTCTCTTGTGTATTAACTCCTGGGCTTGCACTGATGGCTTGCTGGTTACTCCACCTCTCCAACCCCCCCACCCTTGTAAAAATCAATCTGAAGTTATAAACTTGGTGGCTCTCTGGCCACACCGCTCCTGTCCCAGGGGGAATTCTCCCTCCTTCCCACTGGTCTGTAGTGACCTTCCCAAGCCCCTTGGGAAACATAAAAGACCACTGTTCTGGGTTGACCCCTTCAAGGCAGTCAGGGGAAAAAACACATCCAGGTAGTAGGTTAAGTAAAAACTTGGAAGGGTCCTTCCCCAGCAAAACACTCTCCTTCCAGGCAAGGGAGACCTCCTGATCTGGCTTATTCTGGGATGGTACCAGGTATCCTAGGTAAAACAGAAGATCCCCCACTCCCCCTTGCCATTGATCCCGGCCAGTGGCCATACTTTCCAGTGATAGAGGCACACAAACATTGTCTTTGGGCCCGCTACAGTATAGTCAAATGCAGGGAGGCAGGTGAAAAACCTCACCCTGGGGTATCCTTTGTGGAAATCCAGGAAAACTGGATATCCAGTGGTGAACAAATGTGGGGTAATCTGGGGCTCACCTACTTGGCTAAGCCAGTACAAATAGCTGACTGGTAGTATTTACAACAGTCCATGGGCCTAAGGACTACAAATGGCCAACATTCTTCCCTCCCTATGTCTGCTCTTCCTTTTTCCAGTGTTGGAGTCCTGTGTGATCTGTTGGGCCTTCTGGCTTACCCAATTTAAGTGGGATAACCAGTTCAAGTGACTGTTTATATGGGATTATCACCATCCCACCCCTCAACAGTCAGGGCCACTCTCCACTTTCCCCTCCTCCTTTAGGGAAAACATTCTTCCGGGTCACCCAGTAAAACAATAGTTCCACTGAGGACTGTACCTGCCGCATCTGCCAGTCTGTACTCACTATCTCCCAGCATCGTTTCTGTGAAACTTGGTGCAGCTCTCAACTCCCTCTGGATCTTTAGTCCCTAGATCCGTGGGCAGAATATTCTGGCTCTCTCTATCTGATACTGCCTGGCATGTGAATATAGGCAGCCCTTCAGTAGCTGCTAATGTCTCTTGTGCAGGCGGAAAAGCATGGCTGCTTGCTGTTTCAGGGTCTGTGGCTGGCTCCTGGACAATGGTTTTCAAATTAACCTCCCCACTAAGTTTACAGTCCATTGGTAGGGCCTAGTACTCATTCGGTTCTTCCCTGACTCTAGGAAAAAGGTAGCTTTCCCCCAGGTCTTCATCTGGGCCTTGCTTTGCTGTGGTCAGGCCCTTAAAGCTAGGTATCTGTTCTTCCTCTTTCCAGTCAACATGAATGATTCCTTGTTTTTTTTAGATCCATGTGATAAGAATTTAGCCAACAGTCCATACTTTTCTCTTCTGACCCAGCCTAGGCAAAACTTAGCTGAGTCCCCTTTGTCTCTGGAAGGTGACACTCCTCCATGCCTGACTGGCAGGACTCCTCCCAAATGGGTGGCCAAAACCCCTCTAGGGATGCTTCACCTAATAATTTCTTATAATCCGCCTCCAGCTGTATATCTTGCTGGATCAAAGGCCAAAGTAAGATAGCTGTCTGGGAGCCTTTCTCCAATAATTATTTATTATTATTATAGTTCATTTATAACGCGCCAACATATTCTGTAGTGCTGTACATAAGTTAAGTTCAGACAAAGATACATACAAATGAACAAATAGTAAAGCAAGGAGGGCCCTTTCTTTCAATCCAATCGAGCTAAGAATCCAATGCCCAGGGTACATTCCCAAACTACTTAGGATAGAAACTCGCAGACTTACAATCTAAGGTATAGTGAGTGGTAAAAGAGGGTGAGAGAGGTGAAAAGCGCATTAGGGAGGAAGGTGATACGCTTCTTTAAAGAGATGCATTTTAAGTGAGTTTTTAAATGTTGTGAGGCAAAAGCATAATCTGGTGGAGCGAGACAAAGAGTTCACAGAGTTGTAGAAAGAAGAAGGTCATTAGCAGAATGAAGAGGGTGGGTGGGGGAGTATTTGGAGATGAGAGCAGAGATGTATGGGGGAGCATTATTGTTGAGGGTTTTTTAAGTTAGGGTCATGATTTTTACATTTAATTCTTGAGGCTAAGGGAAGTTAGTGGAGTGATTGACAGAGAGGTGATGCTAACACTGAACGTTGTGTACAGAAGTTGAGTTTAGAAGAGGCATTCATAATTGATTGAAGTGGAGATAGTCGGGTGGTGGGTAGGCCAACAAGAAGTGAGTTGCAGTAGTCTAGTCAAGAGATGATGAGAGAGTGTAGTAGGATTTTAGTTGTGTCTTGTGTAAGATAGTGATGAATTCTGGAGATGTTTTTTAGATGGAGAAGACAAGATTTAGTTAGTGATTGTATATGAGGGATGAAAGAAAGAGTGGGGTCCAGTAGAACTTCAAGACAACGGGCTTGGGAGGGGGGTGATGATGTTGTTGAGAGAGATGTGAGGAATTGACGCTGTGGGAGAGGGAGATAAGATTAGGAGTTCAGTTTTAGACATCTTGAGTCCTTAAACAAGGCGCTCCTTGCGTTGGTGGTGATGAGCACTATAGGCTTTAATAAAACCTGTCACTCATGAGGGTCAATACAGACCCCCATAAGCCCTTAATTAACCCTGTCACTCATGGGGGGCAATCAGGACCCCATAAGCCCTTAATTAACCCTGTCACTCATTGGGGCAATACAGAACCTCCATAAGGTCTTCATTAACCCTGTCACTCGCCGACGCTAATTAGCCTTCTACAGCATTTTCAGGAAGAAAATTGCCAATGGAGCCTTCTGATTGGATGAAATTGCTGTCAATCAAATTTCAGCCAATCAGAAGGTGCCAAGGTGTGAGCCAATCAGAATGGGATACACCCCCATATCTTATGCTCATTGGCTAAATTACTTTCATCAAAAAATAAAATGGTATGTTTTGAGTTTGCGAAAAGGCATGTGGGAGACTCCCAAAATGTATGGAGGAATGTGCTCTGGTCTGAGGAAACTAAAATTGAATTTTTCGGCCATCAAACAAAAAGCTATGTCTGGCGCAAACCAAACACATCACATCACCCAAAGAACACCATCCCCCACAGTAAAACATGGTGGGTGGCATCATGCTGTGGGGATGTTTTTCAGCACCTGGGAATGGGAAACTAGTCAGTGTTGAGGAAAAGATGGATGGTGCTAAATACAGGGATATTCTTTAGCAAAACCTGGACAACTCGCTGCATTATTTGAGGCTAGGATGTAGGTACACCTTCCAGCAGGACAATGACCCCAAACACACTGGTAAAGCAACACTTGAGTGGTTCAAGGGGAAACATGTAAATGTGTTGGAATGGCCTAGTCAAAGCCCAGACCTCAATCCAATAGAAAATCCATGCCCAGACTTAAAGATTGCTGTTCACAAGCGCAAACCATTCAACTTGAAGGAGCTGGAGCAGTTTTGCAAGGAGGAATGGGCAAAATCCAGTGGTAAGATGTGGCAAGCTCATAGAGACTTATCCAAAGCGACTTGGAGCCTGAGATTGCCGCTTAAAGGTGGCTCTACAAAGTATTGACTTTAGAGGGGTTAATAGTTATGCAAATTGACTTTTTTCTCATTTTTTTGTGCCATTTGTTGTTTGCTTCACAATAAAAAAGAAAAAAAAAACATCTTCAAAGCTGTGGGCATGTTCTGTAAATTAAATGTTGCAAATCCTTAAAAAATCCATGTTAATTCCAGGTTGTGAGACAACAAAACACGAAAAATGCCAAGGGGGTGAATACTTTTGCAAGGCACTGTAAATTCAGTTGCAAAGTTTGTCTTATTCTGTTTGTCATCAGCAAGAACAGAGTCTGCACTAGTTTTTTTGTAACATCTATTAATTCCAAAATGTTATTAATCAGAAGCAATGCATCTTTCTTTGTCGGTGTTAATATTACTTAGTGTGCAAGCTCTGAGTAATCATTGCTAATGATTCCATTTCTGAATATAGCTGATATTATGGAATCTTTACAAACCATTGCAGATGGAATTTACACAGTACCCTCAGGTAAACTGCTTATTACCTCTGTTTTGCCTTTGCCAATTTTAATTAACTGAATTGAATTCATGCTTGCCTTCTGATCTCATATTTTTTCTATTTTGATGTGTAAATAGTTTCCATAGTGCACTTGTCTTTATACATGTTTTCATACTGTCTGTTTAATTTCCATGGACAACAACAGGTAATGTTTGGCTAAAATCCCCACCTAAAAACATCATCTTCCCCCCAAAAGGAAAATCATTAGCCATGTTTTCACATAAGAATTGATGAATACAATTCTGGAAGTTTAAATCCACTATGTACAGTTCTATCACCTTCCAAATAAAGGGCAGCAATTACATTCATTGTAAAGGGAAGTATTACTTTGCCTTGAACTTAAATGAAACTAATCAATAATTTATTGCCCTGCACATGCTCTTTTTTGCACCTTAGCCGCAATTTGCGAGTTTCACAATGGCGAGGTTCATAATTTCGGACACTTTGAGGTCCTCCCGATCCATGGCTAAGACGCAGTTTCTGATGCTCGCTATACTGTGTTCGGGAATCGAGTCTCGAGAATTTGGGAGTGCTTGTGGACAACCACCTAGGTAACAGTTCTCAATGCCAAGCACCAGCTGCAAAGGCATAAAAATATCAGCATGTATTAAGAAGGGTATAGAAGCAGGGGAAGAAAATATACTTATGCCACTATACAAATCCATACAATTTTGGGCACCACTTCATAAAAAGGACATTTTAGAGCTGGAAAAAAAAAGGGCTGCAAAACTAATAAGGGGAATGGAGGGGCTAAGTTATGAAGAAAGACTAACCAAATTAAACTTATTTCTCTAGAAAAAAGGCATCTAAGTGGAGATATGTCTAACCTATATAAATATATCCACGATCAATAGAAAGCTTTGTCAAGTGAGCATTTTGTGCCAGGAGGATTTCAGCTGGTAAAAGGACATCCTTTTAAGTTAGAAATAAAAAAGATTATACCTTAAAGAAAGGAAAGGGTTCTTTACAGTAAGGGTGGTTAATCTGTACAATTCTCTACCAAGGAGGTGGTGACAGCGGATTCGGTAGATAACTTTAAAAAGAAATGGATATATGGATATATATATATATATATATATATATATATATATATATATGTGTGTGTTTTTTACTGTTTGCTTCCTCTGAATCAATTAACAACTAATCCGCATATTGCAGATCAGAGGAGAAGGTTGAACTTGATTGACTAGAAGTATTTTTTCAACCTCAATTACTATGTAAATATGTAAATAATTTCATATTAATATCATACTGTAAACAAATAATAATTCAATAGGAAATAACCTATACTGGAAACAATCCAGAAGTACGCCCATAGAAAGCAGCAAACAGCATGGGCTGCCCAAATGAAACAGATCCCATTATCAGATGAAACCAAACAAGCATGATCGCTCTACATCCCCACTGAAGTAATAGGTAAAGCACTAGAAAAAGTAAATATTAGTATTTATAAATACTAGTTAATAATAAATCCCTGTGCGTGACTACATTGTTGACAGAATATTTTATATTTACCTTTGAAACTTAAAAGAAAAAACAAAATACCATTTTCAAATTAGACTTTGTCTGTTGTGAAGTCAACTAAAATAAACAAATCATGAGAACCAATAGAAAATGGTCATCATGGCACTAAATATATAATTACAATGAAAACATAAGAAAAAGGATAGAATGTGATAACTAAAACCCTCAATAATGTATATAAGTGAATAAAAAGAATATGAGTATACAAGGAACCCATTATCAGTTCTGTAAATCCATGAAAGAACAAAGTGAAATCATACGACTCTGAGGCAACCTGTATGGTTTTAGGGTGACCAGCCTAAAACTAAAGGCTATAAAACAATAGAACTGCTAATGAATCATCATTTTAGATTACATTATTAATTCATAGGTGATACTAAAAACATGTGAATAATATTAACATATAAATCAATGTAATAATATTATCTAAATCATAAACTTTAATACAACTTAAAGTGATTAAACAAATTATTAAATTATAATTTCATAAGTACAGGCAGAACCTCTAAATGTAAGCACCGCTGAACAATAATACAAAAATAAGAAAAGTGATAAAAAATTAGGGCTTTAATTAATTTTAGATATGTAACACAGGATATTACAAATTTTCAACTGTGGTAGCTTTTTTAATTTAAGTTGCAGAAAACAGCAACTTAATGGACAGTGAGAGATAAGAAATTTGTGAGTTTTAAGCCCCAACATTGACTGTGTTTTAGATTTTTTTCCAATTAACATGCAGGTCTTGGAGTTGGAAGGTATTTGAGATTAAGGCAGAGAGCAGAAGAATTTAGAGTTTGGAGAGCTGTTGACTACTTATTTTACTAATTTCTATTACCTAAAAATAAAATTTTCCAGGTAAATAACACATAACTTACATACACATAGATTAATACCACATATAGGTATACATACACAGAGCTAGGCCACACCATCCATGCACCACCCTATATGCTCATTTACAAAAAAAACACATAAAACAAAAATGTTTTCATAATATACAGAAAAAAATACTTTTATTTATCCTTCTTTCAATGTTGGGATTTGTGAAAGGAGAGGAGTAAGGACAAGAGAGGAGCAAAAGAAGAGAAGAGAAAGGACAGAGAGGGCCCATCGGGAGCGGAGTGGGGGAGGTTAAGAGATAAATAAATATAGGGTTTGGCAGGGTGAGGAAGGGAGAGAGGGAGGGAGGGATGGAGAGGATGCAAGAGAGGTATTGGAGTGGAGCAAGGCACAGAAGGGGAGGGAAGGAAAGAAGAGGAAAAGCTAAGTGCGGTCAGCGGGGAGATAGATGGATAGAGTGATGCACCCATAGATTTAGGTATACATAAACTATAGTAAGCGGGGGAAGGTCTGATCCTATTGGGTAGGGATGGGGCCAGACAGGCCTTAGATCAAAAGAGGATAGGCAGGATCCCCATCCACAGTCGGGATGACAAGGGGCTTCAGGGTCCCTAACTAAAGGCACAAGGAGATGGGGGTCCTCCTCAGTGTCATGTATGCCCACATCCCAATCATACCAGAGGGGAGGGAAGTTAGACCTGGCCCCATGATTGGGTATACGCAAAACATAAAAATATATAGTAAGTTGCAGAGGGAACCTCATTCACAAGCTATTCCACTGACATGGATGTCTGGATCTGATTACTGGGCCAGACAATAAGAGGAGGAGAAGCCTCAGTCTTATTTTTGCTTTTGGTGGGAGGTACTCCAAAGTAAAGCACATCCCATTTCTCAGAAACTTCACTGTAGATCTTATGTCTCTTCTACCACACCTGTTACAGACCTTTCATAAAGATGGTATCAGTGAATTTGTATTCCATGATCGGTTCATGTAAATATTTTTACCATGTAAGTACAATTATATAGAGTTTTCTTCATTTAACAACTATATGAGACATGTACATGAATTAATGTATAAGCTCCACTATCTATCACTGCAGTCTTCTCTACCTCGCTGATTTAGAATATTTTATTAAGCTTTACTCACATTACTATGATTTAGCGATTGGTTAACCTTTACCTCCAAAGGAGTGACATCATGGGTGATTCCCAAATTAGATTATATTTCAGCTCCTTGCTGTCAATTAGTTGTATCTTGATAAAGACCCCCAGATGGGGTTGAAATTAGATATTTTATGAAGAAGAGTTGTGTTGTGCTGACTACTATGAATTTGCTCATGCACCCATATAAATATGTGAAGACTGAACTGGTAAAATTATTTTTTATGTGTGTTATAATTGAGATGGGTGAGGGTAGGAAGGGCTATCACAGAACTGGAATGTTTGTGTCAATATAATTTTCTCATTAGTTACAAGATAAGTTTATATTTGTAATGGACCCTGAGATTTCTACTGGTGGCCTCAGTAAAAGTTCACAAGATGAGCAGATTTTGATGTCTAGGCTTTCCTTGCTTTAGTGGAGCGTGGCACACAAATAGCACTACTGCAACTAAGAGTTAGATGTATAGTTTTATTAAGGCTGCATAGTTTGCTGATGCTTTCTACATCAGGTATTTCACATTGCTTCTGACTAAAACATATATTTTCCCCTTAGGCCAAACATTCTTTTTTATAAGGACTTATTGAGTTTTCTCTTTGCTATTGAAGAAATTAATAAGGACCCAAATATTTTACCCAATGTCACTCTGGGATATCACATTCTTGTAGACATCCTAAGGAGGCTGTGAAAAGTGTGATGCAGGTGTTAACAGGGTCAAGGAGGATGGTTCCTAATTATGTCTGCCGTGTACATGGGAAGTTGGCTGGAGTTATAGGAGATGTATTTACTGACACAACTTTATCGATAGCTCAAGTGTTGGGAATATATGGCTACACACAGGTAGGTGACCATTTTTAAAACAACCAAAACATTATATTTTGGAGTCAATTATAATACTAGTAGCGAATTGCCCTTCAAAAAATTACGGCAATGAGATGTGTATGTTTGTAAAGTTGTTTAGTTATTAATATACGTATTTGACACTTGTAAGGTTTTAGTTATGTGGAAATAAGTACAATTGTGATATTAAACATGTTTATTTTTGTAACATTTTCTTTTGTTCAAGGGTAACTGTTAAAAAGTTTTGTAGTAAAAGTATTAACATTTGAATGTAAGAACAGTTGAATTTTAAATTAATCAGTATTGTGAACTTGAGGTAATGGTTTTTTAACATGCAAGTTCTATCTCAAGAATTGTTAACTTAAATAAACATTGAATCCAGAGGAAGGCAAACAGTAAAACCCCTCTTTGAAACGTAGCCAATTGTATCAAAGCGGGAAAAAATGTAATTCCTTCCTGACCCCATTAACTCTCGATCGGATTACTCCCTGGTTTAATGTCTAACATAAAAGTCAGCATTTACATTGTGCCTCAAAACGTGCTTATGCTCTTAACATGAACTTTGTAATATGGCTAAGTGTGATGAAGTGCCCTTCGCCACTTTGTCTTGGAGAGGACTGTTTGCCAGCCTCCTGCCCTGTGACTATGGCCCTGGGACAGATTGCCCTTTAAACACAGTATTCGGCCATACCAGAGTGTATGTCACTCATTCTGGCCCTTTACATACAGGGGGGTCATTCGGTACTAGCCCTGTGTGAACCATGATACCACAGATAGCTATGCCATGGAGCCCATTCGTATAATGAAAGACTATGGGAAAGACTTTAGCTACATGGCAATTGAACTGTGTGAATAGGATCTGAGCGCTATTCGGTAGTTTTGTGCGGTTAGATCCCAGCTATCTGGGGATATGTGAAATGTGAGTAAAGGTTACATAGTTACATAGTTACATAGTAATTAAGGTTGAAAAAAGACTTTCAGTCCATCAAGTTCAACCTGTTAAGATCTCCTCTGATCTGCAATATGCGGATTAGTTATTAATTAAATTATTGATTAAATAATTATTAATAGTATAGTATTGGAGAATGAATAAAGAGTTAGTCCATCAAGTTCAACCTTTTTAGATCTCTATTGATCTTTTTAATTTGGACTATTTATTATTATTGTTAATTGTTAATTATTGTTAATTGATCCAGAGGAAGGCAAACATAAAAAAAAAAACCATTGAAACTTTGCCAATTGTCTCATAAGGGGAAAAAAAAGCAAAATTCCTTCCTGACCCCAGAAACTGGCGATCAAATTTCTCCCTGGATCAATATTCCATGCTAGTTATCTAGGATAGCCTTGAATGCCCTCTTTATTCAGAAATATATCTAACCCCTTTTTGAAGTTGTCTATCGAATTCGCTGTCACCACCTCCTTTGGTAGAGAATTCCACAGTTTAACCACCCTAACTGTGAAGAACCCTTTTCTTTGTTTAAGGTGAAATCTTTTTTCCTCTAACCTCAACGGATGTCCTCTTGTCAGTTGAAAATCTCTTGCTACAAAAAGTTCACTTGACAAAGCCTTATATTGACCCTGGATGTATTTAAATAACGTAATCATATCTCCTCTTAGACGCCTTTTTTCTAGCGAAAATAAGTTTAATTTTGCTAGTCTTTCTTCATAACTTAGCCCCTCCATTCCCCTTATTAGTTTTGTAGCCCTTCTCTGTACTTTTTCCAGCTCTAAAATGTCTTTTTTGTGAGGTGGTGCCCAAAATTGTACTCCATATTCCAAATGAGGGCGTACTAGAGATTTGTATAATGGCAGAATTATATCTTCTTCCCTGGCTTCTATACCCTTCCAAATACATGCTAATATTTTATTTGCCTTTGCAGCCGCTGCTTGGCTTTGAGCGCTGTTACCTAGGTGGTTGTCCACTAGTACTCCCAAATCCCTTTCAATATCTGATACCCCTAGATTTGCTCCATTAAGATTATAGATTGCTTGGCTATTGTTCCTTCCCAAATGCATAACCTTACATTTATTTGTATTAAATCTCATCTGCCATTTAGCCGCCCATTTCTCTAATTTATGCAAATCCTTTTGTAGGGAAAGTACATCATTATCTGATTTTATTACCTTGCACAACTTAGTGTCATCAGCAAAAATGGAGACACTACATTCGAGTCCTACTTCAATGTCATTAATAAATATGTTAAAAAGGAGAGGACCCAATACTGAGCCCTGAGGAACCCCACTTATCACATTAGACCAATCGGAGTATGTTCCATTTACAACAACCCTTTGCTTCCTGTCTTTTAGCCAGCTCTCGATCCATGAGCAGATATTTACTGCAATTCCTGTATCCCTTAGTTTGCTCAATAGTCTTCCATGTGGCACTGTATCAAATGCCTTTGAAAAATCTAAAAAGACTACATCCACTGAGTTGCCCTGATCCAAGTTCCTACTAACCTCCTCATAAAAACTAATTAGATTGGTCTGACACGACCTTTCCTTCATAAATCCATGTTGACTGCTACCTATGATCCTGTTCAAATAGACATATTCTTGTATTCTGTCCCTTATTAACCCTTCTAAAAGCTTCCCAACTACAGAAGTGAGGCTCACTGGTCTATAATTCCCCGGATTTGCTCTAGATCCCTTCTTAAATATAGGTATCACCTCTGCTTTTCTCCAGTCATCTGGTAGAGACCCTGTAGTGAGCGAGTCTTTAAAGATTAGATATAATGGTTTGGCTATTACAGAACCCAGCTCCCTCAGTACCCTTGGATGTATTCCATCAGGACCTGGGGCTTTATTAACATTTATTTTCTCCAACCTCTTTTGTATTTCTTCCTGCGTTAACCAATTATTTAGTGAAGGTAGTGTAGCCCCATTATGTTGCAGTGTCCCAACCACTGGTACCTCCCTTGTGTAAACCGACGAAAAGAACCTATTTAGCTCATCTGCCTTTTCCTGGTCACTAATTATCAGATGGCCTGTGTCACATTGTAATGGTCCTATCGTTTCCTTCCTGGCCTTCTTCCCATTAATATATTTATAAAATATTTTAGGGTTAGTCTTACTTTCCATTGCAACTGACTTCTCATTTTCTATTTTAGCCAGTCTAATAGCCCTTTTGCAAGCCTTGTTGATTTCCTTATAGTCACATAAAGATGCCTCTGTTCCCTCCTTCTTGTATAATTTAAATGCATATTTCTTTCTCCTCATCATGATCTTTAAGTCATTGTTAAGCCACATGGGATGTGATTTACTCCTATTTATTTTATTTCCACATGGTACATGCTGATGAGTATGTTTATTTAGTAAGGATTTGAATGTTGTCCATTTATTTTCAGTATTCTTCCCTGTAAGTTCTTTGTCCCAGTCTATATGTTGTATTGCTGCCCGTAGCCCATTAAAGTTAGCCCTTTTAAAATTTAGAGTTTTTGTTGGCCCCTTACAACTTTGTTTTTTGTATTCAATCTCAAATGAGACTGTGTTGTGATCACTGTTCCCCAAGGGTTCCCCTATTTTTACATTTGATATTATATCAATATTACTTGTGATGACTAAATCCAAGATGGCCCCATTTCTAGTAGGTTCTTGTATTACCTGGGCTAGATAATGATCCCTGAGTGTACTCAAGAACCTGCTCCCCTTAGCTGAGCTGCTGGTCTCGTTTATCCAGTTTATATCAGGGTAATTAAAGTCTCCCATTATTAGAACTTGCCCATGCTTAGCTGCATTTCCAATCTGTAACAATAATTGTATTTCCTCACTTTCAGCTATATTTGGGGGTTTATAGCATACTCCCACCAATATGCATTTAGAATTAGCTCCTCCACTATTTAGCTCAACCCACAAGGATTCAATGATGCCGTTAGTGCCAGCATAAATATCTTCTCTAACTATAGGCTTAAATTCAGGCTTAACATAAAGACAGATCCCTCCTCCTCTTTTACCATTTCCCCTATCTTTCCTAAATAGGTTATAACCATCCAGATTAACAGTCCAGTCATGAGATTCATCCCACCATGTTTCCGTAATGCCTATTAAGCCCCATTTTTCTTGTACTGCTAATATTTCTAGCTCATCCATTTTCCCAGGCAAACTTCTTGCGTTTGCAATCATACACTTTATGTTGCTATGGCTCTGCTGATGTGAAGTGCCTGCCACTGTATTTGAGGCCCCTATTAATATCTCCCTACTTTCTATTGTAACCCTCCCCCCTTCTCCTCCCCCATGGGTAAATAATTCATCCCTTTCCCTCTCTACCCTATTTACCCCAATACTTCTATATAGTCCCTCCCCCCCACCTACAAGTTTAAAAACTCCCCCAGCCGTTCTACCATCCTATTCCCTAGCACAAAAGCGCCCTCATCATTAAGGTGCAATCCATCCCTGCTATAGAGATTGTACCCAAGTGAGAAGTCAGCCCAGTGCTCTAAAAACCCCAAACCCTCTGCACTGCACCACTTTTTTAGCCACGCATTAACCTCCCTAAGCTCCTTCTGCCTCCCTGGGCTAGCACGTGGCACTGGTAGTATCTCAGAAAATACTACCTTGGAGGTCCTTGCTTTAAGCTTATTCCCTAATTCTCTAAAATCATTCTTTAGGATGCTCCATCTTCCACTAACTTTGTCATTGGTACCAATGTGTACCAAGACTGCCGGTTCATTACCAGCCCCTCCCAATAATTTATCCACCCGATCCACAACATGCCGAACCCGAGCACCCGGGAGACAGCAAACTGTTCGATTGCTGGGATCTGGGTGACAAATTACCCTGTCTACCTTCCTAATAATAGAGTCCCCTACCACCAAAACATGTCTGTTGCTCTGCCTATTCTGCCCTCCCTCTTCTCCAGTAGAGCTGTTCGCCCGGCTGTTAGAGGGAACAGCTCTATCTGGCATTGCCATTCCTGAATGGACATCGCCAACAGTTTCACTCAATCTGGCAAATCTGTTGTTGTTTGCCAACTCAGAACTGGCCTGCCTCCTCCTGTACCCTCTGATTCCCCTTCTAACTGTAACCCAGCTACCTCCCTGGCCATCCTCACTAGCCCCAGCTCCTCCCTCCATACTAGGCCCAGCTAAACTGTGCTCCGTGAGCACCAACTCCCTTTCCAGTGGAGCAATATCACTAAGTGCTGCAATTCTCCTCTCCAGATCTTCAATTTGAGCTTCCAAAGAGGCAACATGCTCACACCTGTCACAGAGGTATGGACCCTGGATCATCTGTTCCAGTAGTGCAAACATTTGACAGGATGTACACTGAATAAGGTTGCCACTGGACTGACTCATAATTATTATTATTGTCTACGAAATTTCAGTGGGAAAAATAAAGAATATAATATAATATATTTGTATAAAGTTTTCCTCCTTTGCACTATAAATCTGCCCTCCCTTTTCTTTGAAGGCCCTCCTTTTATTTAAACTCCTAGGCTTTTACTAGAATTGCACTTGATACTGAAAATGTTCGCAAGCTCACAAGTTCCCCTTCTCCGGTTTCTATTAACTTCTGCCTTCTCGCCTGGGCACAATTAGTGCACTCTGCAATTTATCAGCCTTTACTTGCAAGGAAAATCCACTTGTAAACAGGCCCCAAACCAGCTCACAAATCCTTTATCCTAGTTTAACAGTCAAGCCACACCCCTCTCACCTGGGCACACTTAGTGCACTCTGCAATTTATCAGCCTTTACTTGTAAGGTAAATCCACTTGTAGTAATTGCAGTAATGCTGATGGGTTGTCAAACTAGAGAATTGACCAACAAATACTTTTGTCCGGACATCCCCAGGACGATCCGTTGGGATCAGACCGTGTATGGCGGCTTATGGTCACGGGGGAGGTGTGTAACGGAACCCATCACTGTTTTACCCTGTTTTATGGTTATTATTATGCTTAAAATATGATCCTACTATTATACTGTATGTATGTTGGTTTATGCTCTGCAGAATATTGGCCCAGACTATTGCAGACCTTGACATGGGAGATAATCCTGTTACAGAGACTCCTCATAAGATAAGGAAGTCTATTGTATAAAGTGTTTTCATTCTCAGACATAAGAACAAAGAAGGATGATCTAATCCATGTCTGATTGTATCAAAGTTGCCAGGTAGCCTCAGGGAGGTGTGACCCACCTATTGTCCCTATATGTGTATTGTGTGGCCAACTATGGGGGACATGTGAAATGTCTGTGTGTTATGTGTAAAAGATACTTTTACTAACTTTTGAACCCCTGGTCTGATTCATGCCATTTTTTAATATGTTGTTCCACAATTTATGTTGTTCATAAAAATTTAAGATTTATTTATGTACTATGTAAAATCATAAAGTTATAAAAATGGATAAAAATGTGTAAATTTTAGCTGGGAGGTAATTGAGTAGATACAGTAATAAACTCAATTATCTCCCAAGCAAGGGGGAGGGAAACTGTGGGAGTTACTATTGTGTTATTGGTTGTTTATACCTTCCCCTGGGTGTGTTCTGTTTGTACCTGACTGTAATAAAAACCAGGCTGGGTGTCCCAGCACCAGAGTTCTACTTGACCCTTTAAAACGTAGCCTCGTCTCGTTCTTGGAGGGAATTGCTATATCACACTGGGGATTGCTATGCTTTGCATACTGAGCTGTAACTACTGAACCATTGTTCCTGATGTACTCTCCTTGGAGGAGAGGTCTTCCCCACACGATCCTGGATGCTGGAGATTCATACAGGGTGGAAGGAAGATGGCGCGGCTCCAGTTAAGCTACGGCAGTTGTGGAGTCTATGGTGGTTGTGGTGTCCGGTGCGGTGCTTGTAGTCCTCGACGCAAGCTAGGACGCGTCCATCAACGGAGGTACCCGGTCTGGGTGCCAGTAGATCTGTTACACTAAGTAAGAAAATTTAAAGTATATTTTTTTTAAACTTGAATTTTCTTATCTGTCTAAGTAAGGAACTTGAAAATATTTTTTTCAAACTTGTAACGTTAGAAACAGTAACATAGTCAATTAACATTTGAACAGAATTTGTCAAAATAATTCAAGGCAGGTGTTTTGTGGGGCTAATCATGCATAATTAGTACTTCCATGAATTATGACTGAATTCTTTATTGATTGGTAGTTTTCAATGGTTGATCTTTGTTTGTTGGTGTAGTAATTGTTTTAAATGGCACATAGAGTTTCCTCTGTGGAAAAGCGGTTCTCTAAAAAGAGAATGTGAGACCTTAAAGTTGTTCTGCAATGAATAACCACTGTTCTCTATGGCCCTCATTCAATTGCAATTTGGCCAATTGAATAGGGCTCTAAATAAGCACATAGCATATATTTTTAAAAGAAGTTTTAGTTAGTGAAAAGCTTGCTTTTGAATAGATGCTTACTAACTAAAAACTTCTTAAAAAAAATATGTTATGTGCTTATTTAGAGCCCTATTCAATTGGCCAAATCGCAATTGAATGAGGCCCTATGTGTTTTACAATTTCATGTAGTTTAATATGAAAATATTGTTGGTGTAAACCTAATTTCTGTGGTGTAATAATGACCTTTTGAAGGAAATGGACAGTTCTGTGTACTTTTGAAAAAAAATTGTGGTTATATTGTGTTTTTTTAGGTTTTTGCGTTTCCTTTTAAATTGGTTTTGCATGGCTTTTGTTTGTTTGATGGAAAGTTAGAGTACTTCATAGTAGAAAATGTTTTTATTAAAAATGCGTCTATCCTCTAATAAATCCCCTTGACTTTCATTGTTTTCAATGTAAACTTTAATAGCCTAAGGGTTTTTGCACCGTGATAAGGCAACATATAATTGGCCATGTGCAAATACTGGTTGTTCTAAGAAAATACCCACAGATTTGAAAGTTTGTCCTTGTGATTTATTAATGGTTATGGCAAATGCCATAATGATGGGAAATTGTCTTCTTTAAAGTATAAAAGGGAGAGTACTTTCACTTGGTGCTGCATCTATCCTTGATATGAAAACTCTCTCTCCTTTATGGGTACCAGTTAAAATTGGAGCATCTATGAAATGGTCCTTTAATTGTTGAACAATTAATCTTGTCCCATTGCATAGGCCTTTTTTGGGGTTCATATTTCGCAGTAAAATGACAATTGCACCTTTCTTTAGCTGCAAAATATGTGGTGGCATTCCAGAAGGAGTTAATGAGTTTATGAATTCAGTTGAAAAGTTTGCAGAAGTACAAAATCAGCACTGTGATTATTTGTTTGGGGTGCATTAATTTTTTTAAAGATTTCATTATTGAGGATTAATGCATCCTTATTTTTACAGGTTAGAATGACTTGGTTGGTAAGTTCTGAATAGTCCTGTTTTTTTATGGCACCTTCAAATGTAGCCGATATAAGATCTTGGTGACAAATCATATGAGGTGGGTTGTGCACAGTGTCGGCAGATAAATTTGGTATTTTTTCTGTTTTGCCTTCTCCAATTTTAATAAGCCAATCATTGAAATCATTTTGGCCTTCTGATCTCATATTTTGTTGCAGTTGAAGATGGGTAAAATGTTTCCATAGTGTACTTGACTTTATACATGTTTCAATAATGTCAGTTTGATTTCCATGTACAATGACAGGCAATGTTTGTCTAAAAATGCCACCTAACAACATTACCTTTCCACCAAATGGATAATGTTATCCATGACTTCATGAAGCAAATGGTCAATACATCATTGTAACCTCATCTATTATAATTAATATACTTTTTTTCAGTTTTTTTGCTTGCAATGATGTCATGCGAATATCTGACACTGAGGTTTCTAAAATAGGCACCGGCAGTTTAAACCCACTATGTACAGTTCTTCCACCTTCTAACAAAAGTGCAGCAATTCCAGTTGTGGAAAATGCGGGTGCTATTTGACCTTGTGCTCGTACAGGACTCATTAATAAATTATATAGATATATTTTTCCTGATCCGCCAGGCTCATCAAGATAGAAATAATGCTCTTTGACCATGTCATCACCTAGTGCATTTTTGATGGCATTAAATGCTTGCAATTGTAATGTATTTAAAGTTGCAAGTCTTTCTTCTGTCCTTTGTACTTGTAATTGAATGTCACAGTTTTCAAAGTTTATGTCACCTATAAGAACTGGATCAGTCAGATTAAAACTTGCACAACTTAATCCGTGAGTTAAAAATACTTCTTGGATTTCAATTAATGCTTTTAAGTGTGCATTAGGTTCATTGTATCGTTGCATAAAGTCTTCAGCCATATTACTTTTAAAATATGTCCCACAAAGCTAATGCATTTAGAGCACTTGAGAAGATACAAATGAATGCAAATTGTTCCCTCATCTGCCGTGGCATTTGACATAGTGCTGCTTCTTCTAGACATATTTCCCATTCTGTATCATCAGCTAGTAAGTTTCTATGTCTTGCAGCTAAATGAAAGGATTCATATACTATGTCATTAACAGATCTTAAGTGTTCAAAACTTTGTGCTCCAGGAACATTTAAAAGTAGTAGTCGTAAGCAGAAACGTTCAAGGTCTCTTGGACTGACCATTAGTGATGTCGCAAACATAAAATTTTCGGTTCGCGAACCGCCGCAAATGTCTGCGAACCGGCGAACCCGGCGAACCTCCATAGACTTCAATGGGCAGGCGGAATTTAAAACCCACAGGGACTCTTTCTGGCCACAATAGTGATGAAAAAGTTGTTTTAGGGGACTAACACCTGGACTGTGGCATGCCGGAGGGGGATCCATGTCAAAGCTCCCAAGGAAAATTACATAGTTAATGCAGAGTCTGGTTTTAATCCATAAAGGGCATAAATAACCTAACATCCCCCTCCATCATCATCCTCCCCTGTATCTCTTTACCCCCTCCCTCATCATCCTCCCCTGTTTCTCTTTCCCCACCTTCCTCATCATCCTCCCCTGTGTCTCATCCCCCTCCCTCATCATCCTCCCACCTCGCTCATCATCCTCCCCTGTATCTCTTTACCCCCTCCCTCATCATCCTCCCCTGTGTCTCTTCCCCCCTCCATCATCATCCTCTCCTGTGTCTCTTTCCCCCCTCCCTCATCATCCTCCCCTGTGTCTCTTTTCCCCCTCCCTCATAATCTTCCCCTGTGTCTCTTCCCCCCCTCCCTCATCATCCTCCCCCCACCCTTGATGATTAGGGGGGGAAGAGACACAGGGATAAGTGTGAGGGGTGTTAGGGTAAGGGGTGTTAGGGATAAGGGTGAGGGGGTTAGGTGTTAGGGTGAAGGGTGTTAGGGCTAAGTGTGAGGGGTGTTAGGGTAAGGGGTGTTAGGGATAAGTGTAAGGGGTGTTAGGGTGAGGCATGTTAAGAATAAGTGTGAGGGGTGTTAGGATTAGGGATAAGTGTGAGAATGTTAGGGTTAGGTGTTAGGTTGATGGGTGTTATGGATAAGTGTTAGGGGTGTTAGGGTTAGGGTAAGGGGTGTTAGGGATAAGTGTGAGGGGTGTTAGGGTTAGGGTGAGGGGTGTTAGGGATAAGTGAAAGGGGTGTTAGGGTTAGGTGTTAGGGTGAGGGATGTTAGGTTTAGGTGTTAGGGATTCTGTGAGGGGTGTTAGGGTTAGGGTGAGGGGTGTTAGGGATAAGTGTGAGGGGTGTTAGGGTTAGGTGTTAGGGTGAGGGGTGTAAGGGATAAGTGTGAGGGGTGTTAGGGTAAGGGTGAGGGGTGTTAGGGATAAGTGTGAGGGGTGTTAGGGTTAGGGTGAGGGGTGTTAGGGATAAGTGTGAGGGGTGTTAGGGTTAGGGTGAGGGGTGTTAGGGATAGGTGTGAGGGGTGTTAGGGTTAGGGTGAGGGGTGTTAGGGATAGGTGTGAGGGGTGTTAGGGTTAGGGTAAGGGGTGTTAGGGATAAGTGTGAGGGGTATTAGGGTTAGGGTGAGGGGTGTTAGGGATAAGTGTGAGGGGTGTTATGGTTAGGGTGAGGGGTGTTAGGGATAAGTATGAGGGGTTTTAGGGTTAGGTGTTAGGGTGAGGGGTGTTAGGCATAAGTGTGAGGGGTGTTAGGGTTAGGTGTTAGGTTGAGGGGTGTTAGGGATAAAGGGATAAGTGTGAGGGGTGTTAAGGTAAGGGGTGAGAGGGATAAGTGTGAGGGGTGTTATGGTTAGGTGTTAGGGTGAGGGGTGTTAGGGATAAGTCTGAGAGGTGTTAGGGTTAGGTGTTAGGGTGAGGGTTGTTAGGGATAAGTGTGAGGGGTGTTAGGGTTAGGGTAAGGGGTGTTAGGGATAAGTTTAAGGGATGTTAGGTCTTAGGGATAAGTGTGAGAATGTTAGGGTTAGGGTAAGGGGTGTTAGGGATAAGTGTGATTGGTGTTAGGGTTAGGTGTTAGGGTGAGGGGTGTTAACGATAAGTGTGAGGGGTGTTAGGGATAAGTATGAGGGGTTTTAGGGTTAGGTGTTGGGGTGAGGGGTGTAAGGCATAAGTGTGAGGGGTGTTAAGGTTAGGTGTTAGGGTGAGGGGTGTTAGGGATAAAGGGATAAGTGTGAGGGGTGTTAGGGTAAGGGGTGTTAGGGATAAGTGTGAGGGGTGTTAGGGTTAGGGTGAGGGGTGTTAGGGATAAGTGTGAGGGTTGTTAGGGTTAGGGTAAGGGGTGGTAGGGATAAGTTTGAGGGGTGTTAGGGTAAGGGTGAGGGGTGTTAGGGATAAGTATGAGGGGTGTTAGGGTTAGGTGTTAGGGTGAGGGGTGTTAGGCATAAGTGTGAGGGGTGTTAGGGTTAGGTGTTAGGGTGAGGGGTGTTAGGGATAAAGGGATAAGTGTGAGGGGTGTTAGGGTAAGGGGTGTTAGGGGTGTTAGGGTTAGGGTGAGGGGGGTTAGGGATAAGTGTGAGGGTTGTTAGGGTTAGGGTAAGGGGTGTTAGGGATACGTTTGAGGGGTGTTAGGGTTAGGGTGAGGGGTGTTAGGGATAAGTATGAGGGGTGTTAGGGTTAGGTGTTTGGTTGAGGGGTGTTAGCCATAAGTGTGAGGGGTGTTAAGGTTAGGTGTTAGGGTGAGGGGTGTTAGGGATAAAGGGATAAGTGTGAGGGGTGTTAGGGTAAGGGGTGTTAGGGATAAGTGTGAGAGGTGTTAGGGTTGGGGTGAGGGGTGTTAGGGATAAGTGTGAGGGTTGTTAGGGTTAGGGTAAGGGGTGTTAGGGATAAGTGAGAGGGATGTTAGGGTTAGGTGAGGGGTGTTAGGGATAAGTGTGAGGGGTGTTAGGGTTAGGGTGAGGGGTGTTAGGGATAAGTGTAAGGGGTGTTAGGGTTAGGTGTTAGGGTGAGGGGTGTTAGGGATAAGTTTGAGGGGTGTTAGGGTTAGGGTGAGGGGTGTTAGGGATAAGTATGAGGGGTGTTCGGGTTAGGTGTTAGGGTGAGGGGTGTTAGGGATAAGTGTGAGGGGTGTTAGGGTTAGGTGTTAGGTTGAGGGGTGTTAGGGATAAAGGGATAAGTGTGAGGGGTGTTAAGGTAAGGGGTGATAGGGATAAGTGTGAGGGGTGTTAGGGTTAGGTGTTAGGGTGAGGGGTGTTAGGGATAAGTCTGAGAGGTGTTAGGGTTAGGTGTTAGGGTGAGGGTTTTTAGGGATAAGTGTGAGGGGTGTTAGGGTTAGGGTGAGGGGTGTTAGGGATAAGTTTAAGGGGTGTTAGGTCTTAGGGATAAGTGTGAGAATGTTAGGGTTAGGGTAAGGGGTGTTAGGGATAAGTGTGATTGGTGTTAGGGTTAGGTGTTAGGGTGAGGGGTGTTAACGATAAGTATGAGGGGTGTTAGGGTTAGGTGTTGGGGTGAGGGGTGTTAGGCATAAGTGTGAGGGGTGTTAAGGTTAGGTGTTAGGGTGAGGGGTGTTAGGGATAAAGGGATAAGTGTGAGGGGTGTTAGGGTAAGGGGTGTTAGGGATAAGTGTGAGGGGTGTTAGGGTTAGGGTGAGGGGTGTTAGGGATAAGTGTGAGGGTTGTTAGGGTTAGGGTAAGGGGTGTTAGGGATAAGTTTGAGGGGTGTTAGGGTAAGGGTGAGGGGTGTTAGGGATAAGTATGAGGGGTGTTAGGGTTAGATGATAGGGTGAGGGGTGTTAGGCATAAGTGTGAGGGGTGTTAGGGTTAGGTGTTAGGGTGAGGGGTGTTAGGGATAAAGGGATAAGTGTGAGGGGTGTTAGGGTAAGGGGTGTTAGGGATAAGTGTGAGGGGTGTTAGGGTAAGGGGTGTTAGAGATAAGTGTGAGGGGTGTTAGGGTTAGGGTGAGGGGTGTTAGGGATAAGTGTGAGGGTTGTTAGGGTTAGGGTAAGGGGTGTTAGGGATACGTTTGAGGGGTGTTAGGGTTAGGGTGAGGGGTGTTAGGGATAAGTATGAGGGGTGTTAGGGTTAGGTGTTAGGGTGAGGGGTGTTAGGCATAAGTGTGAGGGGTGTTAAGGTTAGGTGTTAGGGTGAGGGGTGTTAGGGATAAAGGGATAAGTGTGAGGGGTGTTAGGGTAAGGGGTGTTAGGGATAAGTGTGAGAGGTGTTAGGGTTAGGGTGAGGGGTGTTAGGGATAAGTGTGAGGGTTGTTACGGTTAGGGTAAGGGGTGTTAGGGAGAAGTGTGAGGGATGTTAGGGTTAGGTGAGGGGTGTTAGGGATAAGTGTGAGGGGTGTTAGGGTTAGGTGTTAGGGTGAGGGGTGTTAGGGATAAGTGTGAGGGGTGTTAGGGTTAGGGTGAGGGGTGTTAGGGATAAGTGTAAGGGGTGTTAGGGTTAGGTGTTAGGATGAGGGGTGTTAGGCATAAGTGTGAGGGGTGTTAAGGTTAGGTGTTAGGGTGAGGGGTGTTAGGGATAAAG